>JASDQU010506418.1:19680-36072 GCA_032191745.1 Picea mariana | reverse complement strand
ATACTCTTAAAGTGATATTGAACCAAATATAGTAATCTCTCTTCATAAAATAACAATTTAAAAAAGATAAAAAGATAAATAGTAATCTCTCTTCATAAAGTAACAATTTAAAAAAGATAAAAAGATAAAAGTTTAAAGAATATAAAAAGATAATGTAAGAACATGTTAACATATAGAAAAGATTGTATCACATAAACAAATTAAGAAATTATGGGGTTTAAGAGTTATGGTATACTCTTAAAGTGATATTGAACCAAACATATTAATATCTCCTCATATTAAAGAATATAAAAAGATAATACAAGAACATGTTAACAATACACAAGAATGAATCACATGAACAAATGAATAAAAATAAGAACTAAAATAACATAGTTTTCAAAGGGAAAATAATGAAAATGATAAAACTTTAAAACAATGCGGCAAACAAATAAGATAAATAATTAACTAGAATAAGTGAAGCCACAAAAACATAATATAGAACTACAAAATATTTATTGGCCAGATTGTGAATATTATAAACTCTTGGTTGGAATTTCTAAATATGCCCTCATAATTGAGTCTATTTATGAAAAGATCATCTTACTTTAGACCTAGTATGTATAAGAGCATTCAAGATATGTTCATCAACAATGAACACAACACTGTGCTTCATATACCATTATAAAACATGATCGCATGTATAAGAGAATTTAAGATATCTTTATCAACAATGAACACAACACTGTAATTCATATACCACTATAAAACATGATCAATTTACAAAAATAATATTTGATTAACTAATAAACTGAGAGGAGACATGCTAACTATATTCTTATTCATCAAAATACTTTTACACAAAATCCAACCACACAGTATCATCAATCTTATTCATCAAAATATTTTTACACAAAAAACAACCACACAGTATCATCAATTGATGTTAAATTTCATCAAGCTTTTCCTAAAAACTTATATGTTCTTATTGGACAAGGTTAAATTATATCAAGTAATGATTTGGGACAATTTTTCCTGTTGATAAAAAGATTTTAGCATGGTTTTATTTGTAAATAAAACTACTTTAAATTCAATTTAACCTTAAATTTATTTACAAAAATTAAATCTACCAAAGTGTATACAGTTTTTTAAATTTTTATACTCTTAAAATTTTTTTAACATCTTAGACTATCTCAAAAATTTAACTTCAAATCCATTTACAAAAATTAAATCCAACAAAATGCATACCTCTTCTCAAATAACCTCAAATCCATTTACAAAAATTAAATCCAACAAAACACATACCTCTTCTCAAAAAACCTCAAATCCATTTACAAAAATTAAATCCAGCAAAATACATACTTCTTGTCAAAGTTTTACACTCTTAAAGAAATTTAACATCTGAAATCATTTAACACTTCTCCACAATTGAGAAATTAAATTAAGATGAATCAATACCACCCAATAAAAAAAATACCATTACATAGTCCAAATAAAAAGGACCTGTGTCAGCAGATTGGCTTGTTAGGGATTTTGGCATTCGAGAGAATTAGTGTGTGTTGAGGTGAGAACTCCTGAAGCCGAAAGATCCGAAGAGTTGAAGTAGTGAGTCATCATGACATCACCTGGAGGTGACGTGGACCTCTCCTATAACTTCTGTGTGCCCCCACCTGGATTGTGGGCAATTGTACTATGTGGACCCGTAGGGTAAAGAAGTCCAAAAATTTGTAATTTGGGAGACTAGAAAGAAGCAGGTGTAAGAAATTCCAAAGCCCAAAATTTTAGAGTGACGTGGCATGATGATGTCATCAAGAATGACATGGACACATGGGATGTGTGCCACATGTCAATGGGTTTCAGACAAGTCAAATATTGAAATTCCATTTGGAATGTGACATGTGTCACCCATCTAATTGGGCCACGCCTTAGTCGCTAGTATTCTGCCACGTGGCACTCTGTTTGAGCATGGTTAGTGAGCCCACACTGGCGTTGATCACCATGCACCAAGATCAATGTCCAGGAGGCATTGCGGGGACCCAAGTTGCACGGGAGTTATTCCCCAAGCTAGTCTCGCAATCCAAACCACGGTATCACAGAGGGGTTATGTGTCAGCGTCAGAAGAATTGTGGGGTGAAAGGTGGGTTACTCCAAACCGTCGATGCATGCCCCCACAAATTGGAAGGCATTAAGTGACGTGACATGATAGTTCTCAAACATCAAAACCATGAGCAACGAATGTGTGGAGATAGAAGACTAACATCCAAGGAAGGACACTCTAGAGGAAAATGGAACGGGTGGGCCACAAACCCTCTAAGCTTGAAGTGTAGAATGATTGTCAGTCGTCGATCCATTGAAGGACATGCAACAAGTAGAGGTCTACTCTGGAAGATCAACACCCCGGAGAGAAAGGAGTTAGGAACTTCCGAAGACAAACTTGTGAAAGTTGGAGGCCCAAAGTCTTGAATAAGCACCATCGACCTAGCATTGGGCCACAGTCCGTGGTCGCATGGGTTCGAGGCTGAGAGAAAGGGGATAGTGCCCGAAAATTATTGCAGAGCAGTGAAAATCTTAGAAAGAAAAGATTTTTCGGGATTCTTGATTGATTGAGAACCACAGAATGAAATCTGAAAGCTTTACTTGAATAAGATTGATTTAGGAATACTATGAAAATTGTTAACGACTTATGTCCTAACAATTTCGATGGAATGAACATTGTTTTTGCAGAGTTAAACAAAACTAATTCAGAAAAGGATTAGCACAAAGAAAAGAGATCAGTTGCATAAGAAGTGCATCAGAGAAGAAGCACAAGTTTTAAAGGATCATAGCTTTCTGCTCAAGGCTCATAATTGAGCAAGCAAGTCGTGATTGGAAAGGTCTCGGAAAGAGAATTCCAAATGTAATGGTTACACTAAAATAGAAAAAGTGATAGAGATTGAATAGGCAAGTCAAGTTTGAAGCTAGTTGGGATAGATGGATATAGAAAACAAATAAAAGTTGAAGGATAATGTTAACATTAGTAATTGGTTGGAAATGCAAAGGCATCGAAGAGTGATTTGGATAGAAAGTGCTCAGGACAAAAATAGTCATGCACAATGATCAAAGTGGGAGCACAAGAAGATTCAGGAATCTAGGAAGAATTAAGACTTCTGGGATCAACAAGGAAAAGTTGCACATGGGAAAGAAGTTTTTGAAATTGTGGTAGCATTGCAGCAATTGAATTAGGGTTGGTTGAACAACCATAAGCAAAAAAACAATTATTTCATGTTGCAAGTGGTGTTGATGATGTTGCTACATATGGAAGGAAGCAAAAAAAACTTGAAGGTTGGTTAGGTTTGATAAACAAAGCATGAAAGCTTCTACTACCATTAGCCATACATGTAACATCAAATTTATTAATGGAAGTCATGCAGGTATGATTTTTTATTACTCTTTTTGCATAATTGTTTAAGGGAATTTAGGTAAGAAATTCCTTAGCCAGAGTTATTTTATAAAATCACATGATTACATTATTTGAATGCATACCACTAGATTTGGTAAAGGCTAGAGGCCTGTATTAATTCAAATATTTTTACCTTCTGAATGCACACATTGACATAGTAGAATGTCATGTTAATTTGGTTATGGGGTAATAATCAAATAATTAAAAGATAAGAACTTGTTATAGGAATGAATGCCAGTAAATCTAGGCATGTATGAGACCAGAACATGGTTGGATATGGAAAAGTATGGATATATGTTATGAGGAAAATTTCTCTATGCATAGGTAAACCACAACAGACATAAATGAATTTAGAAATAAACTCTCTTCTTAACTATTCTATGTAAAAAAATATGCTAGCAAGATAAGATAAAAGGCCTACCTCATCCAGACGTTCAATGAAGTCCATCGTTGGGACCTTGAACGAAAGAAATATACCTGCAACTAGTCCTCAACAACCAAGCAAAGAAAGAATATGGTGATAATAAATGATGTTAGCACATTAAATAGCATAATCCATTAATAAACATGACAAATACACCCATGGAATAATAATTCAAATATTTACACGATACAAATTGGATAGGAAAAGAGTATTTCTATTAATATATGATCAGCAGAAGTGAAAATGTTACATACTTCTGTGTCGGCACGGTTCGGAACCGAGAAACTAAGTTCCTTCCAGTTGGGCCTCCACCAAATGAGAGCTCATAAAAGAGAAACAATGAGGTTCTCAATCAATAAGGGAAGAGCTTGGGGGATGAAAATTGTGTTCATACTTAAACAACAAAGGGATGCAGATTCAATATGAAGTAAATAATTTCTCCAAAGAAACTTTGCTCTCAAAGTTGAATTCTTTCTCCTCTTTTCCATAGCTCTGAATTGTGCCATTTATAGCCTTCAAATTAAAGTGAAGGGTCAAGTCAGAACGTTTCCAATATATGGAAGGCTAAGGATCATAGATCTCTTGTCGTGACATGGAAACCTGACATTAATTTTCATTTTTTGGCACAAATCTAATGTACTCGGGCTATAGTGGTGTAGCCTACGTATACACATGTTGTATAGTAGGAAAGATGTGTACATGTGGAAAAATATGTATTTTTAGCTCTGGGATTTACAAACAGGGATGATAGGTTTGCATGGGGAAATGGAAAAAGGCCTTTTGTGCAAGATTGCATAGGATGAGGAAAATCTTGCTATAACATATTCCCCTAATGTGTGAGGTCAGAGGAGTATTTGCAATGGCCAAAATACATTATAAAAACTCCAGAAGTGGAGTGATGGGGAAGCAGCTAGAGGAACTAGTTGCTTATTACATTCGGTATTGACTTTGCATACATGGATGCCAAATAGAATTACACTACAGATCCATGTGAAAATATACCAGACAACTGTTTGTGGCCATGAATAGGCAAATACAAATGCGGTTACATGCCAAAATTTCTCATAGTCACGAACAAGGCCCAGTAGAACTAGTATCAAAAACAATCTAAAGATATATGTATACAATCGAGTACAATCTGATCTCCCATTATCACTGAAGTTATATAGGTACGGGTACAATGAAAAGGAAGAAAAAACTCAAGAAAGTTGCGGCCACATATTGATGTCTTCAAGTCTTCTACACAATCCGCCAAGGGTGAAAGTCTACATCATGTGAATAAAGGAGTTGAGGTCGAACATAATGAGACATCGTTTGATTACCAATGATTGAGGTATCTCGTTAACAAATGTGAGATAGCCTACCGATAATTAAAGTAGGTATCAACGAACCGAGTACACTCTTACAAGTTTGAATAAAGGAGTCGGTGTCGAACACCTAAAGAATCTATCGATCAGGAAACATTGATGTATTCCCAACTATCGATGGCGATAGAACCTGCCACTAATGACTTCAATCCTCAAGGTACTCATAAGACTCTAAGTCTCATTTCCATAATAGATGAGATGAATTTGATGGAAGGAGACTTGTTGAAAGGAGAGCATTAAGGCATCTCTCATCAGTCAGCACGAGATACAAAGAAGGAGCTTCATGATTTGGAGGAAATCGAACAAAGAACATGTTCACGAACCAAGAAACCTGTTCTTATTTTGTGTGTGCCAAGTGCAAGCGGTAAACGAAAAGGGCCCTCTAAATAAAAACCAATGAGGAAAATTATTGACAAAGGAGAGAAACCACCAATAAGGCTAATGGAATCCAAGTATTTGAATGAATCCCAATGTGTGAAAATATGTCTTTCCATTGAACACAAGGGAAACCACCCATTCCATGACCAATGGTGAAAGGTCGACTATTGGGATCAAGGTTACCTACCAATGATGAAAGTAGGGCCAAGGTGTGTGAAGGGACTGCAGTATCATGTGACATTGAGACAAATTGAGGGTATGGCCAACATGCAAAGTCAAGAGTTCTGAGGAGTGGTCAACACAGGTTGATAGAATTCCTTTGAGAAAGAGCATGAGACATATGGAAGACTCCAACATCATAGACTAAATGATGAAACCAAAAGATGTAGGAGGCATCAATTAAAATCTCTATAGGGACTAGAAGAGTAACCAGTTGGTAGAGAAGACTTTGTAACAAGATCAACTTCCTAAGGCCATGCTAATCCCAAAATTATGATGACAAATGGACTCAATAACTTTGTTCTCTATTCAAAGGCAACAGGACTGTTGGCAATAAAATATAATAACCCCTTCTCGCCCATCTTTTTTTTTTTTCATAGACAAATGAATATTATGATACAGAGGAGGAAACAAGTGTCGCAAGTAAGAAAAACTAGTTCCAGTAGTGGAACATACCTATTCTAAATGAAAGGAAATGCATGCAGGAGATGGAAACTTGGGGGAATGTTCCCTCCTAGGTATAGGGTGTCAAATTGCGAAGGATATTAATGAGGCTTTGCTTGGTTGAGGATGCAAAAACTATTGGGGAAAATGCTTTATAACACAAAGAAAGAACTGGCTATAAGTTCAATACTGCAAGCAAGGGCATGAGATGCAATCACAACTTAACGCCAAAAATGTCCTATTTTATGACTTTTATTCTACTTGGTGTGAAAACGGGATAAACTTGTGCCAAATAGATGTCCTTTCAAATCCAATTTACGAGTGTGAAAGAGACAAGTTCACTCAAAAATGTTTTCATTTTTTGAAAATGAGTTGGAAAAGAACTTAACTAAGACTCACGACCTTTCAAATCCAATGTAACGAGTGTGAAAGGGAAAACTCACTCAGAAATATTTTCATTTTTAAGACGAGTCGGAAAAGAGATTAACTCTGAATCGTTTGGGACCTTCTAGGTGGCATGTCACGGGGGAGGCCAAGGCTCCCGTGTTGGACCTCTATGGAATGTTAGTATCTTACGAAAATCCAACATAATCTTGGGAAAACCCAAAGCTCACCAAGTCGAGAAGAATAAATCACTAGCAAAGGATATCATCTCAGTGATATATCAGATAATGTCTCCACATAGACGGGGGCATTGGATACCCCACAAGGCCATCCCAATTGAAGGGAACCTCCTCAAGACTTGGATGGAGAGTACTCAGGGAGATAAAAAATATCCCTCGTTCAGAAGGTGCAAGATCAAGAATGTTGATGACATGGTTGAAGGATGCATCACCCTCCACAAGGAGAGTAGGATTGACTAGATATTGCATTGGTACGGCCACTTATTCAATTCGAGGTTGAAGAGGATGCACAATAACAAGGATAGGGTACACACCACCCTTGACAATGGGGGTGTGTTGAGGAGAGGATTATAGCAGCATTATTGTCATGTTAATCAAAGGAGAAACAGGGTGTGGGGAAACCACAGAGACCTTAGAATCTGAAGGGCCCTTAGGTGAGCCCGACGCTTCTAGTATCCCAAGAGTAGCTGGAAATAAACGAGTAAGGTGATCTCCTTCACAAGTCCTGCAAAGTAATTTAGACTTCTCGATGCCCCTAGCGTCGTTCCCAACAGCTAGTGACATGTTCTCAATGTGACTGGCAGAGGCGAGAGAGTCATCTCCTACATGATGTATAGAGGTTGGAGATGTGGTATAGATATGACTCATGGTGAATAGAGTGGTGCCCCTAGCATGACTAGAAATGGTTGGGTGTGGGTTGTTAACATGACTTGCAAAGTTCATCGACCCATCTCCAACATGACTGGCAGAGGTTGGTGATGGAGCTTCAGTATGACTGGAAGTGACTACACTAGTGGTGGGTTGTGAAAATTGATACGAAGGTCCAGGGAAAGATTGGCTTTGGAACATTGCAGGCCAGGAAGGATCCTGGTTCACCCCTTGTCCCTATATGGAAAGGTAGTATCCTCCACCTAAATGATCCGAATAGGTGTGTACGGGCATCGTCATTGAAGTCTGCTAAGAGATGGAAGTATGATAAGAATTATTCAAGTGAGGATATATGTTGCCCCCTTGTGAAGGGGTTCCATGAAGAGGGTAGCCTGAACTGTAAAATTGATTCTCCCTGTAGGAAAGACCTGGGGATGTATGAGGACTCTTCATGTGAAAAGTGTTTGAAGGAAAAGTCATGGCAGATGAAGGATATGCGGATGGGGTGTAATGAGCAAAGTAAGCACCCATTTGAGTATTGGCTCCTGAAAGACAATATCCAGAACTGGATCTGTAAGAGGGGAGGTTCCAACCTCCCATAGTGAGAGTTGGTTGAGGGACATGACTCATCAGACGAAGACGTAGGCATCGGGGCCATGGTGCCCCTAGATCCAATACTATTACTCATATAAGTGGACCAGGGAGAGGGTTTAAAAAGTGAAGGCATATCAACATGAAAATGACTAGAGACCCAAGGCACCGAATGAGCATCATAGTTTTTCATACCATTATGAAAAGAAAACAGATTTTCCCTCATAAAATGAGTGAACATTGTGGGGGGCTAGTAGTAAATGAGGGATTAAAAGGGAGTCCACTATCCATGATAATGAAAACTCAGTAAAAAACTCTTGAGGCCAACTAGTAATCAAAGAGAATTCCAAAAGTCAAACGGCCAAAATGCACATAAACGAGGTAAAGTGGCTGAAAGTGGCCTCCCTCCTTAAAGAAGGCATGTCTCACCCAAGAGGGGCCTGAGACTCCTTGAAAAATATCAAAGGTAACATAATCATTTATAAGGGCCCTCGTGGGATTAACAACCAATCGGTCAGATCTCCCCAAAGAGGTAATCCTCCATAAAGGTCCTTTGTTGTCCAACCCTTATCTGACCCAGGGTACCTACAGAATGAAACCTGCAATTTGTTAGCACTAGAAGTCACCTTTGGATTGCATCGAAGATAAGCCCAGTACCCATCATAATTTTGTGTCATGGGTTGATTTTTTAAAGGAGTCAAATGGGCGCAGACTTGAGATAATATCGTTTTAACTCAAGAAACTGGACTACCATGCATAAGAAATGAGGTATGGAATCAAATTCAGTCAGTAATTCGAAGGTAGGGCGAGTAGGAGGAATACTTTGGTAAGAAAATGTAGAGACATGTCGTGAACATCGAGTCTTTAGTAGCCTAAGGAAGAAAAACTAAAAACACAAGATCTTATTGGGTTCCAATTTCAATAAAACTTAAAGAAATCATGATGGTATTACAATCAACATCCATCATAACAAAATCACAACAATTCATGAGAATCAATCATACATGAACTCTCTCAGTATCTGAGGCAAATAAGGCGGAGAAAGAAAGTTGACCTCGATTAATCCAAAAATCTCAAATCACAAGACATAACCAGAGAACCAAATACTTCACTAAAACTTTACAATACGGGAGATTAGCTCTACCGTCAACCCTAACAAAATATCAAAACTGAGTATTTATACACAAGGAAACCTACCAACACCAAGGGTGTCATCTGGCGACTTCATTCAAAGCTTCGCATATGCACATTCTTCTGCCAGTTTGCACTTTCATTCTTCTGTCAGACGCGATCTCAAATCAGTATGGGTTTTGCAGGAAAATTCATTGACAGGGAGACCTTGGGTTGACAACCTGCCTCCACGGCTGGCGCTTCCATGCTTTCCATTTATGGGGTGAAACAAGGTTTCAACTACCTCCCCTGTTTCCATTAACTAACTGCATCGAGATTGGGGCTAGGCCTGACACCCATGAATGTCTCGGGTGAGCTTATGACTCCGAGTCAATTCTATCACCTCGAGGTCATGCATATCTTCCTCTGTGACCAACTCGAGCATTTTGATCCTTTATGCAGCTCCTTTTCATATGACCCTGGGCTGCGACTGTGTTCCTAATTCCCAAGTGCTTCAAGATTTCATGTTTCACGAGTTTGCATTGTGATCCCTGCTGAAATCCCTGAGTCGTGAAATCATGATTGCTTGGATCGGATGACATGTATCCCTTTGCGTTGGATGACCCTAATGAACATAGGAATTTTGGGACCTTGGGTTGTCATCACTACTTACTTTAGTTCCCCCCAAATGACTCTCTCTATGTTGATCTTGCGCCACGCCCCTTTTGGAAATGAACGTTTAAGATCATTTCGAGACATCGCATGTCGCGAGTCTTCAATACTCTACCCTCCTACTTTCCCGACTCGCGAAATCACGAAAAGATAATCCAACGGTACATATCTCTCCTTTGATCAACGACTGTGATATTTTCATGATTTCGCATTTCACGAGTTCCAAAGACTCTACTCTTTGACTGCTTTGACTCGTGAAATCGTGATTTATGTTAATCGTGCACCAAGTTTACCTCCAAAATGAATGGCTCTGATCATTTCACAACTTCGGATCTCTCCTTGACACTAAACTTAGTGCAATTGTATGATCTCGATTACTCGATGGTCATCAATCCTCTCTACCAAATGGATCTCCACCGTCGAACGTTGATCCTACTCTCTCGCTTGATTTTATTTTATATCAGACTACTTCAAGTGTTTCTCTTGGTGCTCACAACTGCGGCTTGTGAAAAAATTCTTGGATGACTGGTTGAAGGCTCAGGAAAGCAGAGGATCAATGACAAAGGTAAAGAGAGAAGCGCTCAATTTTAGGGAAAAAAAAAAGGCTTAGGGTTGACACCTCTCGGGTAGGAAAAGAAGAAAACTATAAGATGAAAGAAAAAACCTTATGACCGGGTCTGCAAAAGGAAGAGATATGGGCAAAAAATAGACTTAGGTAGAAAACACAAACCCCTAAGGATTTGACAAGTTTATGTGATAACATTTGGCTCCACAAGGGATGGCATGCTCCCTGCGAGCTACCAAGAACAAGTAGTTCTAGTGCCTTAGCTTTGGGTTATGGAGTCTCCTATTAAAAACAAAATAAACATAAAACAGGAATAGTATTTACAATGGTGGTATGTCGATTGCATCTTTAAATAAAAAACTTTTTCAGGAAGTGCCCATTTACTGGGCCATTAAAAACTTCATCACCCTCCGAATTCTGTAACCTGTAAGTATTATTTGAAAGTGTCTCAAAAATTTTGAAGGGTCCAATGGAAAGGGATTCAAATTTACCATTCTTTCCCTTGTCCTATTTGGGTGCATCCCATTTGAGCACTAGATCCCCGAACTGAAAATCCACCTTCCTGCTTTTCCTGTAAAAGGCCTGCTTGATTTTCTGTTGACAGTCATGCACTCTATCCATCACCTGCTCTCTATTCTGCTATATTTCTACCAGCTGATGAATTCTTCTAATCATATCAATAGGTTCTCTGTGGAAGTCTTGGAAAAATTTTGCCACAGGTAGGGCAAGCTGAGAAGGCAAAATTGCTTCAGTCCCATATACCAATTGGAAAGGAGAGATGACCAAGGACCTCTTTTTTTTCACTCTGTCAGCCCACAAAGAAAATATGAGCTTTGAATACCATGCTTTCTTGTTGTCCTCTAGCAATATTTTGATAATCTTTATAAATCCCTTGTTAGAGGATTCTACCAATCCATTTCCTTGGGGGTAATAAGGAGTTGAGTGAATCAATGAAATTCCAAACTTCTCACAAAACTATATTAATGGCTCAGGCTTGAAGGATGCAGCATTATCAGTGATGATCCTTTTCATACAACCAAATCTTGCCATAATATCTTCAATAAAACGAATGATTACTCTGTGAGAGGCACTCCTTGTGGGGATAGATTGTATCCACTTGGTGAAATAATCTGCTACAGTTAAGATCCACCTATGYTGACCACTTRAAGGAGGATGAATCTCCTTAATAAATTCTAGGCCCCAYTKCTAAAAGGGTCCTAAAGCTATTACAKRCTTCAAAGGCAGAGACTTGAGTTGTTGCTTCCCAACAAATTTTTKACATTTAATACAATCCCTAATTTTYGYACAGACATMAATGAACAKAGTAGGCCAAAAATACCCAKCCTTGACAATTTTGTTGGTCATGGTTCTCTARAAGTGATGTCCCCCACATAGGCTATCATGAAAATCAAACATAATCTTTTAGGCCTCTAGTGGGTCTAAACATCTCAGAAGCATCCCCAGAGGGCCTTTCCAATACAAATCCTGCTCAAGAAGCCAATATTTAATTGTTTTGAGCTTAAGATCTCTTCCCTTGCTTTTTCCCATACCATTTTAAGGTCGCATTTCTTGCAGAAAAAATATAATGTCTTTGTACCAAATGCATTCTGCCAATGGGGGGATGTCTTGAGTGCTCTTATCAGACACTTCAGCCTGCTAATTTTTTGATTGAACGTTGATGAAATTAACCTCCAAAGCTCTACAATTAGTCTCAACCAACAACTTGGCTAAGCCTTGGCCTTTAACTAGATCGATGGGTTTTATTTCTAGGTCAAATTCAAGGATTCTGGCAATCCAGTTGCTCCTCCTCTCATCTATGTCAGGCTGGATGAGGATGTCCTTCACAGTAGTTGAAGGAACATATGCAATGATTTTTTAATTCAAGAAAAAGAATCTAAAATCCTTGAGGTCTTTTTCCAAGGCATAGGCTCGCTTCTCCATGATGTCATATATGACTTCTGCATCTCTAAGTGCTCTACTAAAAAAAGAAATAGGTTGCTCCAGCCCTGTATCATTCTTTTGTAGTAAAACAATAGCCACCATATCAAATGAAGCAAAGGAACAAATTAGGAAATCCTTGGAATAATCAGGACTGATAAGCACATGTGCTTCAGCCAGTGCCTTCTTGATTTGGTTGAAGGATTCTCTAGATTCAACAGTCCATTTTACTTTGTTCCCCTTCCTAAGCATGCTTTTGATATGCTTCACCAATTCAGAAAAATTTGAAACAAACATTCTCAGAAATTTGATTTTGCCCAGGAATGATTGAACTTATTTCTTGGATCTCTGAACTGATAAGGCTTGAATATCTTCTTCTCTACTTGAATCAATTATGACCCCCTCAGCTAATACAATGTGTCCCAACAATTTTCCTTCCTGCATGGCAAATAAAGACTTCTTGGGATTTAGGGAGAGACCAAACCATCTTCATTTCGAGAAGACCCTTTTCAGATGTTGACAATGTTATTTATCAAATTTGGAGAAGATTGTTATGTCATCCAGTTAGATGACCACAAATTTATCCTTTTCTCCAATGAAGGCAATGCCCATGGCTGGCTGAAAGGTTGCTCCTGCATTCATTATTCCAAAGGGAATTTTGGCATATGTAAATGTTCCCCAAAGGGTGGTGAAGGTCGTCTTCTCTCTATCTTCAGGAAAAACAGATATTTGATTGTAGCCAAAAAATACATCAATCATGGAAATCTTGAATGCACCTGTTACCCTCTGCAATATATGTTCCATCTTTGGTAGCGGGTAATTATCCTTCTTTGATCTCCTGTTCAGGTTTCTAAAATTGACACATAGTCTGATTTATCCATTCTTTTTCCTTACTGCAAGTTGGCCACCCATTCATAATATCTCAAAGGGACAATGATTTGGGCATCCAACATCTTCTTTACCTCCCTTTCCATAATAGGAAGCAACATAGGATTTATTTGTCTTAATTTCTGTCTAAAAGGTTTATCTTCCTCCTTCAGTGGAATCTTGTGCTCAATGAAACTGGTGTCATATGTTTTGAGGTCTTCATAGGTCCATGCAAACACATCAGCAAATTCCTTTAATAGCTTAGCATACTCATCTCTCTGCTCCCTTGACAGGATACTTGACAACTTGACAAACTTTGGATCCTCCTCTGTGCCAATATTACACTCAGATGCATCAACATTCTCAACTGGGACTTTAAACTTTACTACCACATCGTTCCCATCGAATAGTTTTTCTAAAGGAACTAGCCCCTTTGGAATGTGTTTACTAGGAATTTGAATGATATGGTGATTAGCAATTTTATTTAAAAATACATCAGCAAGAGGGTCACCTTCGGAATCATGATCCTAGTCAATGTGTAATGGAGAGAACTCATCAACAGACTCAAGAAAATTTATGTTCTCAAGATCATCCTCAATCACCTTCCAATGCTTGATATTGTCAGATATAGAGGACCTATATCTAACCTAAATATCATACCTAAGCTTGGGTGGCAAAGGGATTCTAAAATTGCTTGTTGAAATAGCCAAAGAATCAGCCATTGTGTTTTCTTCTATTGGAATAAATGAAATGTTGAAAGCTAAGAAGAAATTGTCAATTAGGTCCCACACCTCATTTATGTAAGTATTAAGCCTAGGGTTCTTGGCTTGATAAACATTTTTGACCTGATGAAAAATTAGTTTAGCAGCTCCAAATACATCTATCTCTTCAATCCCCATGTATTTCATAGCTCTTAAACCTAAAACAAGAGCCTCATACTCTGCCACATTGTTGGTAGCTTCAAATTCTAGTTTGTAGGAAAAAGGTATAGTCTCTTGACAAGGTGACACAAAAACCACTCCAACATTGGTCCCTTCTTTAGAAGAGGCTCTGTCGAAGAACATCTTCCACATAGAGGAAGTTGGAGAAGTTATTTGATGAAAAGGAATGAGTTGCTTTATTATTTCAAGAGGATCTTTAGGAGCATCCGTGAGATGTAATAAACTAGACCCCAAATCAGTGTCAAGTGAAAATATAGGATTATTGGTGGGGTTTGTTTTATCACTAATAATATATGCCAGTTGAGCTTCCTTGTAAATTCCTCTATTCTCCCGCCCAAACACAGGAATAGTTGCATATGAGAGGTCCATTTGCAAGGCTCCCCCTAGTATCTTTATCCAATATCTATATATAAACATTATGAACTTAGGGGGAACATCAACCACTACGATATCCATGACTACACTCTTCATCAACAGCTGGAACAGGCACACGGCTAGGTCTTTGATAACCCCAAGGCACTTCACCTTCCTGGAATCGAAAGAATACAGGTCATGGTAAGATTTTGTAACTTCCAATCTGAGTTCTTCCATGACAATCTTAGGCATAATATTGTGGGATGCTCTGGAATCCGTAAAGAAGTTATGCAGCACCTTATCATGGATGTTCAATTAAGTGTAGAAGGGGGGAGGGGAATCATCTCTATCTTCTACCAAATTTCCTAATATGACAGCTGGCTTTTCATCTTGCAAATTGACTGAGCCTGTGAGATGAATTGTGGGTTCAAGCATTAGTAGCTTAGAGAAGCTCCTTTTGAAATATTCATGCTTGACTAGCTCTGAAAGGGGTATAGGGATCCTAATCTTCTGAACCTCCTGCTCAAAATTAAAAAAGGAGGGATGCTTCGGAATTTCTTTTACCTCTGGGATATGACCTTTGACTGTTGGTGGGGGGTTCTATGTTTCCTTCTCCTTGTTTCTTCTTGCTACATCTTCGACAGGATTTTCTTCTCTGGTAGGTTGCTTAGGAAAATTAAACTTTCCTTCTTTCTTCTTGGGCCTGAGGTTATATATGTTGGGGTTGTCATTAGCCTTGTCCCCTTTTCTTAACTCATTCAGATGACTATCCATGAGAGATTCCTCGTATGCAGACTGAGTTAAGTGAAGAAAAGAAAAGGTGTCCCCAAGACAGTGGATTTTAGGATCAAGGTCTTCATCCCCTTCTTCTTCATTAGCAACAAGATTATTTTGGAGAGGTATCTGGATTTTCTAATCATCTCTATCTATGTTCCTTTGGTCTCTTTGAATAATATGGGGGGTATTATTAGGCCTCCTATAGTTACCTCTATTATTAGCATTTTGGGATTTTTGTAGTTTTGCTTTCCTTCTAATTCAATTTTTTCCATTCTAGCAGAAAGAGATTTTAGCATCTTGGGCATTTCATACGTTTGAGGGGGGGTAACAGAGGAACTAGAAATTGGGTTTTCGGACCTACCCTTTCCCCTGTATTTATCAACTTTACCCCTAAGTTTGTCAACTGCCAATATAATTGATTATACTTCAATGGTTGTGTCTTTCATTCACGAAGATAGAGGAAAAGGGGCAAGGTATGTAATGGCCTTGTTTCTTAAGTCAATCTAACGATCGTGAATGACCATGGGTCTTCCAATGGAATCTCATCTGTCGATCGATACTTATCCCTACGTTGCTACTTCAAGATTTTAAGAGGGTCGTTCCTCCTTGTACAGGGTTGTTAAGACATGCACTTCAAGTCCCTTTTTCTGGGTTCTTGGTAAACCTCTTCAAAGAGGGAATCTCTATGAAGAGATATATTCCGGGGCATTCCTGGAGATCGATAGAGTAAACAACTTCCCGAGAACGGGCTGGAACCCTAACTTGGTTCGACTTATGCATAATTAAATTCATTCATCAACATAAGTCATACGTGGTTTCTTCTATTATACGCATATATCTATTATTTCTTATCAAATACTGCATAGACATTCTTACACTGTAATCGTTCACAATTTTCACAGTTCTATGAGCATATATGTCAGTATATGAATTTCAAGATACAATAAGTAAAACACTTATTAGAGATAACACCAAAAGTGAGTGCAACTGCTCAGAAGGGTGCTCGTTTCCACCCAACCGTAGGCATAGCGACTCCCAGCGGAATTACCACTAGCC
>JASDQU010506418.1:0-17801 GCA_032191745.1 Picea mariana | reverse complement strand
AAGGTCAATGAATGTGAATAACATTTTGAATACTATTGCATGACTACTGAGAGGGGATGTGCAGAAAAAGAGACCACGATGGCGGTGGAGGGCACCTGGAAAGGTGGCATTAACTTCCACCAAGCACTAATACCGTATTTGGACTCCACTGGCCCGGAGAACCAAAAATGGTTCGCTGGCCCCAAATTTAATATCTTGCAATCTGGTAGGCGGATGGCTTAATGAGGGATGGGATGGTGAACTTCCTATCCGTAGAGCCGTCAGGTCTGATTAGTGCGAGGGGAATCGCGCCACACATAACCTCGCAAGAGGATAAGGCGTGGGGAAGAAGCAATTTGAAGGGGGCAGACACGAGGGGAACTCTGGCATTATGCGGAGTAAGTGATAGCAGAGAGGAAGGATTGCAACCTTCGATCCTGGTCACTAGCAGACAGAGAGACACAGTCNTTTTTCTATAGATCATGGCTTAGGAATTAAGAAACATCTAAGGTGTGTTCAACCTAGAAATGGAAATCATATCATGCTCACAAGACAAATATTACTTGTGTGGAGATTTCTCTTGGGCCCACTCATGGCTGTAACACCCTGTTTCCCCCATCTTGTAAATATCACTGGACTGGCCAAGAACTATGGCGAACTCATAAATGTGAATATGTGATGTAAATGGACCTTAAGGAAAAGGTCAATGAATGTGAATAACATTTTGAATACTATTGCATGACTACTGACAGGGGATGTCCAGAAAAAGAGACCACGATGGCAGTGGAGGGCACCTGGAAAGGTGGCGTTAACTTCCACCAACAACTAATACCGTATTTGCACTCCACTGGCCCGAAGAACCAAAAACGGCTCGCTGGCCCCAAATTTAATATCTTGCAATCTGGTAGGCGGATGGCTTAATGAGGGATGGGATGGTAAACTGCCTATCCATAGAGCCGTCAGGCCTGATCAGTGCGAGGGGAATCGCGCCACACGTAACCTCGCAAGAGGATAAGGCGTGGGGAAGAAGCAATTTGACGGGGGCAAACACGAGGGGAACTCTGGCATTATGTGGAGTAAGTGATAGCAGAGAGGAAGGATTGCAACCTTCGCTCCTGGTCACTGGCAGACAGAGAGACACAGTTTCATAGCATCGTGGTCTCAGCTCGGGGGGGGGCTAGTGGTAAATCTGCTGGGAGTCGCTATGCCTACGGTTGGGTGGAAACGAGCACCCTTCTCAGCAGTTGCACTCACTTTTGGTGTTATCTCTGATAAGTGTTTTACTTATTGTATCTTGAAATTCATATACTGACATATATGCTCATAGAACTGTGAAAATTGTGAACGATTACAGTGTAAGAATGTCTGTGCAGTATTTGATAAGAAATAATAGATATATGCTTATAATAGAAGAAACCACGTATGAATTATGTTGATGAATGAAATTAATTATGCATAAGTCGAACCAAGTCAGGCTTCCAGCCTGTTCTGGGAAAGTTGTTTACCCTATCGGTCTCCAGGAATGCCCCGGAATAGATCTCTTCATAGAGATTCTCTCTTTGGAGAGGTTTAACAAGAACCCAGAAAAAGGGACTTGAAGTGCAAGTCTTAACAACCCTGTACAAGGAGGAACGAGCCTCTTAAAATCTTGAAGTAGCAACGTAGGGATAAGTATCGATCGACGGATGAGATTCCGTTGGAAGACCCATGGTCATTCACGACCGTTAGATTGACTAAAGAAACAAGGCCATTACATACCTTGCCCCTTTTCCTCTATCTTCGTGAATGCAAGACACAACCATTGAAGTATAATCAATTATATTAGCAGTTGACAAACTTAGGGGTAAAGTTGATAAATACAGAGGAAAGGGTAGGTCCGAAAACCCAACTTCTAGTTCCTCTGTTACCCCCCCTCAAACATATGAAATGCCCAAGATGCTAAAATATCTTTCTGCTAGAATGGAAAAAATCGAATTAGAAGGAAAGAAAAACTACAAAAATCCCAAAATGTCGATAACATAGGTAACTATAGGAGGCCTAATAATACCCCTCATATTATTCAAAGAGACCAAAGGAACATAGATAGAGATGATCAGAAAATCCAGATCCCTCTCCAAAACAATATTGTTGCTAATGAAGAAGAAGGGGATGAAGACCTTGATCCTAAAATCCATTGTCCTGGGGACACCTCCTCTTTTCTTCACTTAACTCAGTCTGCATACGAGGAATCTCTCATGGATAGTCATTTGAATGAGTTAAGAAAATGGGACAAGGCTAATGACAACCCCAACATATATAACCTCAGGCCCAAGAAGAAAGAAGGAAAGTTTAATTTTCCTCAGCAACCTACCAGAGAAGAAAATCCTGTCGAAGATGTAGCAAGAAGCAACAAGGAGAAGGAAACATAGAACCCCCCACCAATAATCAAAGGTCATATCCCAGAGGTAAAAGAAATTCTGAAGCCTCCCTCCTTTTTTAATTTTGAGCAGGAGGTTCAGAAGATTAGGATCCCTATACCCCTTTCAGAGCTAGTCAGGCATGAATATTTCAAAAGGAGCCTCTCTAAGCTACTAATGCTTGAACCCACAATTCATCCCACAGGCTCAGTCAATTTGCAAGATGAAAAGCCAACTGTCATATTAGGAACTTTGGTAGAAGATAGAGATGATTCCCCTCGCCCCTTCTACACTTAATTGAACATCCATGATAAGTTGCTGCATAACTGCTTTATGGATTCCGGAGCATCCCACAATATTATGCCTAAGATTGTCATGGAAGAACTCGGATTGGAAGTTACAAAATCTTACCATGACCTGTATTCTTTCGATTCCAGGAAGGTGAAGTGCCTTGGGGTTATCAAAGACCTGGTCGTGTGCCTGTTCCAGCTGTCGATGAAGAGTGTAGTCATGGATATCGTAGTGGTTGATGTTCCCCCTAAGTTCATAATGTTCCTATATAGATCTTGGATAAAGATACTAGGGGGAACCTTGCAAATGGACCTCTCATATGCAACTATTCCTGTGTTTGGGCGGGAGAATAGAAGAATTTACAGGGAAGCTCAACTGGCATATATTATTAGTGATGAAACAAACCCCACCAATAATCCTATATTTTCACTTGACACTTATTTGGGGTCTAGTTTATTACATCTCACAGATGCTCCTAAAGATCCTCTTGAAATAATAAAGAAACTCATTCCTTTTCATCAAATAACTTCTCCAACTTCCTCTGTGTGGAAGATGTTCTTCGACAGAGTCTCTTCTAAAGAAGGGACCAATGTTGGAGTGGTTTTTGTGTCACCTTGTCAAGAGACTATACCTTTGTCCTACAAACTAGAATTTGAAGCTACCAACAATGTGGCAGAGTATGAGGCTCTTGTTTTAGGTTTAAGAGCTATGAAATACATGGGGATTAAAGAGATAGATGTATTTGGAGATGCTAAACTAATTGTTCATTAGGTCAAAAATGTTTATCAAGCCAAGAACCCTAGGATTAACACTTACATAAATGAGGTGTGGGACCTAATTGACAATTTCTTCTTAGCTTTCAACATTTCATTTATTCCAAGAGAAGAAAACACAATGGCTGATTCTTTGGCTATTTCAACAAGCAATTTTAGAATCCCTTTGCCACCCAAGCTTAGGTATGATATTGAGGTTAGATATAGGTCCTCTATATYTGAMAATATCAAGCAYTGGAAGGTGTTTGAGGATGATCTTGAGAACATAAATTTTCTTGAGTCTGTTGATGAGTTCTCTCCATTACACATTGACTAGGATCATGATTCCAAAGGTGACCCTCTTGCTGATGTATTTTTAAATAAAATTGCTAATCACCATATCATTCAACTGCCTAGTAAACACATTCCAAAGGGGCTAGTTCCTTTAGAAAAACTATTCGATGGGAACGATGTGGTAGTAAAGTTTAAAGTCCCATTTGAGAATGTTGATGCATCTGAGTGTAATATTGGCACAGAGGAGGATCCAAAGTTTGTCAAGTTGTCAAGTATCCTGTCAAGGGAGCAGAGAGATGAGTATGCTAAGCTATTAAAGGAATTTTCTGATGTGTTTGCATGGACCTATGAAGACCTCAAAACATATGACACCAGTTTCATTGAGCACAAGATTCCACTGAAGGAGGAAGATAAACCTTTTAGACATCATGGATGCAGAAGTCATATATGACATCATGGAGAAGCGGGCCTATGCCTTGGAAAAAGACCTCAAGGATTTTAGATTCTTTGACTTGACTTAAAAAGTCATTGCATATGTTCCTTCAACTACTGTGAAGGACATCCTCATCCATCCTGACATAGATGAGAGGAGGAGCAAGTGGATTGCCAAAATTCTTGAATTTGACCTGGAAATAAAACCCACTGATCTAGTTAAAGGCCAAGGCTTAGCCAAGTTGTTGGTTGAGTCTCAATTTTAGAGCTTTGGAGGTTAATTTCATCAATGCTCAATCAAAAAATTAGCAGGTTGAAGTGTCTGATAAGAGCAGTCAAGACATCCCCCCATTGGCAGAATGCATCTGGTACAAACACATTATATTTTTTCTGCAGGAATTGCGACCTTTAGATGGTATGGGAAAAAGCAAGGCAAGAGATCTTAAGCTCAAAACAATTAAATATTGGCTTCTTGAGCAGGATTTGTATTGGAAAGACCCTCTGGGGATGCTTCTAAGATGTTTAGACCCACTAGAGGCCTAAAATATTATGTTTGATTTTCATGATAGCTTATGTTGGGGACATCACTTCTAGAGAACCATGACCAACAAAATTGTCAAGGCTAGGTATTTTTGGCCTACTCTGTTCATTGATGTCTGTGCGAAAATTAGGGATTGTATTAAATGTCAAAAATTTGTTGGGAAGCAACAACTCAAGTCTCTGCCTTTGAAGCCTGTAATAGCTTTAGGACCCTTTTAGCAGTGGGGCCTAGAATTTATTAAGGAGATTTATCCTCCTTCAATTGTTCAGCATAGGTGGATCTTAACTGCAGCAGATTATTTCACCAAGTGGATACAATCTATCCCCACAAGGAGTGACTCTCACAGAGTAATCATTGGTTTTATTGAAGATATTATGGCAAGATTTGGTTGTATGAAAAGGATCATCACTGATAATGCTGCATCCTTCAAGCCTGAGCCATTAATCTAGTTTTGTGAGAAGTTTGGAATTTCATTGATTCACTCAACTCCTTACTACCCCCAAGGAAATAGATTGGTAGAATCCTCTAACAAGGGATTTATAAAGATTATCACAATATTGCTAGAGGACAACAAGAAAGCATGGGATTCAAAGCTCATATTTTCTTTGTGGGATGACAGAGTGAAAAAAAAGAGGTCCTTGGGCATATCTCCTTTCAAATTGGTATATGGGACTGAAGTAATTTTGCCTTCTCAGCTTGCCCTACCTGTGGCGAAATTTTTCCAAGACTTCCACAGAGAACCTAATGATATGATTAGAAGAATTCATCAGTTGGTAGAAATATAGCATAATAGAGAGAAGGTGATGGATAGAGCGCATGAATGTCAACAGAAAATCAAGCAGGCCTTTTACAGGAAAAGCAGTAACGTGGATTTTCAGTTCGGGGATCTAGTGCTCAAATGGGATGCACCCAAATAGGACAAGGGAAAGAATGGTAAATTTGAAGCCCTTTGCATTGGACCCTTCAAAATTTCCGAGACACTTTCAAATAATACTTACAGGTTACAGAATTTGGAGGGTGATGAAGTTTTTAATGGCCCAGTAAATGGGCACTTCCTGAAAAAGTTTTTTGTTTAAAGATGCAATCGACATCCCACCATTGTAAATACTATTCCTGTTTTATGTTTATTTTGTTTTTAATAGGAAAATCCATAACCCAAAGCTAAGGCACTAGAACTACTTGTTCTTGGCAGCTCGCAGGGAGCATGCCATCCCTTGTGGAGCCAAATGTTATCACATAAACTTGTCAAATCCTTAGGGGTTTGTGTTTTCTACCTAAGTCTATTTTTTGCCCGTCTCTCTTCCTTTTGCAGACCCGGTCATAAGGTTTTTTCTTTCATCTTATAGTTTTCTTCTTTCCCTACCCGAGAGGTGTCAACCCTAAGCCTTTTTTTTTTCCCTAAAATTGAGCGCTTCTCTCTTTACCTTTGTCATTGATCCTCTGCTTTCCTGAGCCTTCAACCAGTCATCCAAGAATTTTTTCACAAGCCGCAATTGTGAGCACCAAGAGAAACACTTGAAGTAGTCTGATATAAAATAAAATCAAGCGAGCGAGCATGATCAACTTTCGACGGTGGAGATCCATTTGGCAGAGAGGATTGACGACGATCGAGTAATCGAGATCATACAATTGCACCAAGTTTAGTGTCAAGGAGAGATCCAAAGTCGTGAAATGATCAGAGCCATTCATTTTGGAAGGACACGTGGTGCACAATTAACATAAATCACGATTTCACGAGTCAAAGCAGTCAAAGAGTAGAGTCTCTGGAACTCGCGAAATGTGAAATCATGAAAATATCACAGTCGTTGATCAAAGGAGAGATCTGTACCGTTGGATTATCTTTTCGTGATTTCACAAGTCGGGAAAGTAGGAGGGTAGAGTATTGAAGAATCGCGACATGCGATGTCTCGAAATGATCTTGAACGTCCATTTCCAAAAGGGGCATGGCACAAGATCAACATAGAGAGAGTCATTTGGGGGGAACTAAAGTAAGAAGTGATGACAACCCAAGGTCCCAAAAGTCCTATGTTCATTAGGGTCATCCAACGCAAAGGGATACATGTCGTCCGATTCAAGCAATCATGATTTCACGACTCAGGGATTTCAGTAGGGATCACAATGCAAACTCGTGAAACATGAAATCCTGAAGCACTTGGGAATCAGGAACACAGTCGCAGCCCAGGGTCATATGAAAAGGAGCTGCGTAAAGGATCAAAATGCCCGAGTTGTTCATAGAGGAAGATATGCATGACCTCAAGGTGCTAGAATTGACTCGGAGTCATAAGCTCACCCGAGACATTCATGGGTGTTAGGCCTAGCCCCAATCTCGATGCAGTTAGTTAATGGAAACAGGGGAGGTAGTTGAAACCTTGTTTCACCCCGTAAATGCAAAGCATGGAAGCACCATCTGTGGAGGCAGGATTTCAACCCAAGGTCTCCCTGTCAATGAATTTTCCTGCAAAACCCATACTGATCTGAGATCGCGTCTGACAGAATAATGAAAGTGCAAACTAGCAGAGGAATGTGCATATGCGAAGCTTTGAATGAATTTGCCAGATGACACCCTTGGTGTTGGTAGGTTTCTTTGTGTATAAATACTCAGTTTTGATATTTTTTTAGGGTTGATTTTAGAGCTAATCTCCCGTATTGTAAAGTTTTAGTGAAGTATTTGGTTCTCTGGTTATGTCTTGTGATTTGAGATTTTTGGATTAATCGAGGTCAACTTTCTTTCTCCGCCTTATTTGCCTCTGATACTGAGAGAGTTCATGTATGATTGATTCTTCGTAATTGTTTTGATTTTTTTATGATGGATGTTGATTGTAATACCATCATGATTTCTTTAAGTTTTATTGAAATTGGAACCCAATAAGATCTTGTGTTTTCAGTTTTTCTTCCTTAGGCTACTGAAGACTCAATGTTCATGAAATGTCTCTACATTTTCTTACCAAATTCTTCCTCCTACTCGCCCTAGCTTCGAATTACTGACTGAATTTGATTCCATACCTCATTTCTTACGCATGCTAGTCCAGTTTCTTGAGTTAAAACGATATTATCTTAAGTCTGCGCCCATTTGACTCCTTTAAAAAGTCAACCCATGACACAAAATTATGATGGGTACTGGGCTTATCTTCGATGCAATCCAGAGGTGAATTCTAGTGCTAACAAATTGCAGGTTTCATTCTGCAGGTACCCTGGGTCAGATAAGGGTTGGACAACAAAGGACCTTTATGGAGGATTACCTCTTTGGGGGGATCTGACCGATTGGTTGTTAATCCCATGAGGGCCCTTATAAATGATTATGTTACCTCTGATATTTAGCAAGGAGTCTCAGGCCCCTCTTGGGTGAGACATACCTTCTTTAATGAGGGAGGCCACTTTCAGCCACTTTACCCCGTTTATGTGCATTTTGGCCGTTTGACTTTTGGAATTCTCTTTAATTACTAGTTGGCCTCAAGAGTTTTTTACTGAGTTTTCATTATCATTGATAGTGGAGTCCCTTTTAATCCCTTATTTACTACTATCCCCCCACAATGTTCACTCATTTTATGGGGGAAAATCTGTCTACTTTTCATAATGGTATGCAAAACTATGATGCTCATTCGGTGCCTTGGGCCTCTAGTCATTTTCATGTTGATATGCCTTCACCTTTTAAACCCTCTCCCTGGTCCACTTATATGAGTAATAGTATTGGATCTGGGGGCACCATGGCCCCGATGCCTACGTCTTCGTCTGATGAGTCATGTCCCTCAACCAACTCTCACTATGGTAGCTTGGAACCTCCCCTCTTACAGATCCAGTTCTAGATATTGTCTTTCAGGAGCCAATAGTCAAATGCGTGCTTACTTTGCTCATTACACCCCATCCGCATATCCTTCATCTGCCATAACTTTTCCTTCAAACACTTTTCACATGAAGAGTCCTCATACATTCCCAGGTCTTTCCTACAGGGAGAATTAATTATACGGTTCAGGCTATCCTCTTCACGGAACCCCTTCACAGGGGGGCAACATATATCCTCACTTGAATAATTCTTATCATACTTCCATCTCTTAGCAGACTTCAATGATGATGCCCGTACACACCTATTCGGATCGTTTAGGTGGAGGATACTACCTTTCCAGACAGGGACAAGGGGTGAACCAGGATCCTTCCTGGCCTGCAATGTTCCAAAGCCAATCTTTCCCTGGACCTTCGTATCAAATTCCACAACCCACCACTAGTCCAGTCACTTCCAGTCATACTGAAGCTCCATCACCAACCTCTGCCAGTCATGTTGGAGATGGGTCAACGACCTTTGCAAGTCATGTTAACAACCCACACCCAACCATTTCTAGTCGTGCTAGGGGCACCACTCTATTCACCACGAGTCATATATATACCACATCTCCAACCTCTATACATCCTGTAGGAGATGACTCTCTCGCCTTTGCCAGTCACATTGAGAGCATGTCACTAGCTGTTGGGAACGAGGCTAGGGGCATCGAGAAGTCTAAATTCCTTTGCAGGACTTGTGAAGGAGATCACCTTACTCGTTTATTTCCAGCTACTCTTGGGATACTAGAAGTGTCGGGCTCACCTAAGGGCCCTTCGGATTCTAAGGCGTCTGTGGTTTCCCCACACCCTGTTTCTCCTTTGATTAACATGACAATAATGCCGGTATAATCCTCTCCTCAACACACCCCCGTTGTCAAGGGTGGTGTGTCCCCTATCCTCGCTATTGTGCATCCTCTTCAACCTCGAATTGAATAAGTGGTCGTACCAGTGCAATCTCTAGTCAATCCTACTCTCCTTATGGAGGGTGATGCATCCTTCAACCATGTCATCAACATTCTTGATCTTGCACCTTCTGAATGAGAGATATTTTTTATCTCCCCGAGTACCCTCCGTCCAAGTCCCGAGGAGGTTCCCTTCAATTGGGATGGCCTTGTGGGGTATCCAATTCCCCCACCTATGTGGAGACATTATCTGATATATCGCTGAGATGATATCCTCTGCTAGTGATTTATCCTTCTCGACTTGGTGAGCTTTGGGTTTTCCCAAGCTTATGTTGGATTTTCGTAAGATACTAACATTCCATAGAGGTCCAACATGGGAGCCTTGGCCTCCCCTGTGACATGCCACCTAGAAGCTCCCAAACGAGTCAGAGTTAATCTCTTTTCCGACTCGTCTAAAAGATGAAAATATTTCTGAGTGAGTTTTCCCTTTCACACTCGTTACATTGGATTTGAAAGGTCGTGAGTCTTAGTTAAGTTCTTTTCCAACTCATTTTCAAAAAATGAAAATATTTTTGAGTGAACTTGTCTCTTTCACACTCGTAGATTGGATTTGAAAGGACATCTATTTGGCACAATTTTATCCCGTTTCCACACCAAGTAGAATAAAAGTCATGAAATAGGACATTTTTGGCGTTAAGTTGTGATTACATCTCATGCCCTTGCTTGCAGTATTGAACTTATAGCTAGTTCTTGCTTTGTGTTATAAACCATTTTCCCCAACATTTTTTGCATCCTCAACCAAGCAAAGCCTCATTAATATCCTTCGCAATTTGACACCCTATACCTAGGAGGGAACATTCCCCCAAGTGTCCATCTTCTGCATGCATTTCCTTTCATTGAGAATAGGTATGTTCCACTACTGGAACTAGTTTTTCTTACTTGCGACACTCGTTTCCTCCTCTGTATCATAATATTCATTTGTCTATGAAAAAAAAAAGATGGGCGAGAAGGGGTTATTATATTTTATTGCCAACAGTCCTGTTGCCTTTGAATAGAGAACAAAGTTATTGAGTCCATTTGTCATCATAATTTTGGGATTAGCATGGCCTTAGGAAGCTGATCTTGTTACAAAGTCTTCTCTACCAACTGGTTACTCTTCTAGTCTCTATAGAGATTTTAATTGATGCCTCCTACATCTTTTTGTTTCATCATTTAGTCTATGATGTTGGAGTCTTCCATATGTCTCATGCTCTTGTTCAAAGGAATTATATCAACCTGTGTTGACCACTCCTCAGAACTCTTGACTTTGCATGTTGGCCATACCCTTAGTTTGTCTCAACGTCACATGATACTGTCGTCCATTCACACACCTTGGCCCTACTTTCATCATTGGTAGGTAACCTTGATCCCAATAGTCGACCTTTCACCATTGTTCATGGAATGGGTGGTTTCCCTTGTGTTCGATGGAAAGACATATTTTCACACATTGGGATTCATTCAATGACTTGGATTCCATTAGCCTTATTGGTGGTTTCTCTCCTTTGTCAACAATTTTCCTCATTGGTTGTTATTTAGAGGGCCCTTTTCGTTTACTGCTTKCACTTGGMWCACACAAAATAAGAACARGTTTGTTGGTTCGTGAACATGTTCTTTKTYYGATTTCCTCCAAATCATGAAGCTCCTGCTTTGTATCTTGTGCTGACTGATAAGAGATGCCTWAATGMTCTYCTTTCAACAAGTCTMCTTCCATCAAATTCATCTCATCTATTATGGAAACGAGACCYAGAGTCTTATGAGTACCTTGAGGATTGTAGTCATTAGTRGCAGGTTCTCTCGCCATCGATAGTTGGGAATACATCAATGTCTCMTGATCGATAGATTCTTTAGGTGTTCGACACCGACTCCTTTATTCAAACTTGTAAGAATGTACTCGATTCCTTGATACCTACTTTAATTATCGGTAGGTTGTCTCACATTTTTTAACGATATACCTCAATCATTGGTAATCAAACAATGTCTCATTATGTTCGACCTCAACTCCTTTATTCACATGATGTAGACTTTCACCCTTGGCGGATTGTGTAGAAGACTTGAAGACATCAATATGTGGCCGAAACTTTCTTGAGTTGTTGCTTCCTTTTCATTGTAATGGTACCTATATGACTTCATTGATAATGGGAGATCATATTGTACTCCATTGTATACATATATCTTTAGATTTTTTTTTATACTAGTTCTACTAGGCCTTGTTCATGAGTATGACAAATTTTGGCATGTAACCGCATTTGTATTTGCCTATTCATGGCCACAAATAGTTGTTTGGTATATTTTCACATGGATCTATAGTGTAATTCTATTTGGCATCCATGTATGCAAAGTCAATACCGAATGTAATGAGTAACTAGTTCTTCTAGATGGTTCCCCATCACTCCACTTCTGGAGTTTTTATAATGTATTTCGGCCATCACAAATACTCCTCTGACCTCAAACATTAGGGGAATATGTTATAGCAATATTTTCCTCATCCTATGCAATCTTTCACAAAAGGCCTTTTTCCATTTCCCCATGCAAACCTATCATCCCTGTTTGTAAATCCGAGAGCTAAAAATACATATTTTTCCACATGTACACATCTTTCCTACTATACAACATATGTATATGGAGGCTACACCACTACAACCCGAGTACATTAGATTTGTGCCGAAAAATGAAAATTAATGTCAGGTTTCCTTGTCATGACAAGAGATCTATGATCCTTGGCCTTCCATATATTGGAAACGTTCTGACTCAACCCTTCACTTCCATTTGAAGGCTATAAATGGGACAATTCAGAGCTATGGAAAAGAGGAGAAAGAATTCAACTTTGAGAGCAAAGTTGCTTTGGAGAAATTATTTACTTCATATTGGGTCTGCATCCCTTTGTTCTTTAAGTATGAACACAATGTTCATCCCCCAAGCTCTTCCCTTATTGATTGAGAACCTCATTGTTTCTCTTTTATGAGCTCTCCTTTGGTGGAGGCCCAACTGGAAGGAACTTAGTTTCTCGGTTCCGAACCTTGCCGACACAGAAGTATGTAACATTTTCACTTCTGTTGATCATATATTAATAGAAATACTCTTTTCCTGTCCAATTTATATCTTGTAAATATTTGAATTATTATTCCATGGGCGTATTTGTCATGTTTATTAATGGATTATGCTATTTAATCTGCTAACATCATTTATTATCACCATATTCTTGCTTTGCTTGGTTGTTGAGGACTAGTTGCAGGTATATTTCTTTGGTTCAAGGTCTCAACGATGGACTTCATTGAACGTCTGGATGAGGTAGGCCTTTTATCTTATCTTGCTAGCATATTTGTTTACATAGAATACTTAAGAAGAGAGTTTATTTCTAAATTTATTTCCGTCTGTTGTGGTTTACCTATGCATAGAGAGATTTTCCTCATAACACATATCCATACTTTTCCATATCCAACCATGTTCTAGTCTCATACATGACTAGATTTACTGGCATTCATTCCTATAACAAGTTCTTATCTTTTAATTATTTGATTATTACCCCATAACCAAATTAACATGACATTCTACTATGTCAATGTGTGCATTCAGAAGGTAAAAATCTTTGAATTAATACATGCCTCTAGCCTTTACCACATCTAGTGGTATGCATTCAAATAATGTAATCATGTGATTTTATAAAATAACTCTGGCTAAGGAATTTCTTACCTAAATTCCCTTTAACAATTATGTAAAAAGAGTAATAAAAAATCATACATGCATGACTTCCATTAATAAATTTGATGTTACCTGTATGGCTAATGGTAGTAGAAGCTTTCATGCTTTGTTTATCAAACCTAACCAACCTTCAAGTTTTTGTTGCTTCCTTCCATATGTAGCAACATCATCAACACCACTTGCAACATGAAATAATTGTTTTTTTGCTTATGGTTGTTCAACCAACCCTAATTCAATTGCTGCAATGCTACCACAATTTCAACAACTTCTTTCCCATGTGCAAATTTTCCTTGTTGATCCCAGAAGTCTTCAATTCTTCCTAGATTCTTGAATCTTCTTGTGCTCCCACTTTGATCACTGTGCATGACTATTTTTGTCCTGAGCACTTTCTATCCAAATCACTCTTGGATGCCTTTGCATTTCCAACCAATTACTAATGTTAACATTATCCTTCAACTTTTATTTGTTTTCTATATCCATCTATCCCAACTAGCTTCAAATTTGACTTGCCTATCCAATCTCTATCACTTTTTCTATTTTAGTGTAACCATTACATTTGGAATCCTCTTTCCGAGACCTTTCCAATCATGACTTGCTTGCTCAATTCTGAGCCTTGAGCAGAAAGATATGATCCTTTAAAAATTGTGCTTCTTCTCTGATGCACTTCTTATGCAACTGATCTCTTTTCTTTGTGCTAATCCTTTTCTGATTTAGTTTTGTTTAACTCTGCAAAAACAATGTTCATTCCATCGAAATTGTTAGGCCATAAGCCATTAATAATTTTCATCGTATTCGTAAATCAATCTGATTCAAGGAAAGCTTTCAGATTTCATTATGTGGTTCTCAATCAATCAAGAATCCCCACAAATCTTTTCTTTCTAAGGTTTTCACTGATCTGCAATAATTTTTGAGCACTATCCCCTTTCTCTCAGCCTCGAACCCATGCAACCACGGGCTGTGGCCCAACGCTAGGTCGATGATGCTTATTCAAGACTTTGGGCCTCCGACTTTCAGAAGTTTGTCTTCGGAAGTTCCTAACTCCTTTCTCTCCGGGGTGTTGATCTTCCAGAGTAGACCTCCACTTGTTGCATGTCCTTCAATAGATCGACGACTGACAATCATTCTACACTTCAAGATTAGAGGGTTTGTGGCCCACCCGTTCCATTTTCCTCTAGAGTGTCCTTCCTCGAATGTTAGTCTCCTATCTCCACACATTCGCTGGCTCATGGTTTTGATGTTTGAGAACTATCATGTCACGTCACTTAATGCCTTCCAATTTGTGGGGGCATGCATCGATAGTTTGGAGTAACCCACCTTTCACCCCACAATTCTTCTGACGCTAACACATAACCCCTCGGTGATACCATGGTTTGGATTGCAAGACTAGCTTGGGGAATTAACTCCTGTGCAACTTGGGTCCCCGCAATGCCTCCTGGACATTGATCTTGGTGTATGGTGATCAACGCCAGTGAGGGCTCACTAACCATGCTCAAACAGAGTGCCACGTGGCAGAATACTAGCGGCTGAGACGTGGCCCAATGAGATGGGTGACACATGTCACATTCCAAATGGAATTTCAATATTTGACTTGTCTGAAACCCATTAACATGTGTCACACATCCCATGTGTCCATGTCATTCTTGATGACATCATCATGCCACGTCACTATAAAATTTTGGGCTTTGGAATTTTTTACGCTTGCTTCTTTCTAGTCTCCCAAATTACAAATTTTCAGACTTCTTTACCCTACGGGTCCACATAGTACAACTGACCACAATCCAGGTGTGGGTACACGAAAATTATAGGAGAGGTCCACGTCACCTCCAGGTGATGTCATCATGACTCACTACTTCAACTCTTCGGATCTTTCAGCTTCAGGAGTTCTCACCTCAACACACACTAATTCTCTCGAACGCCAAAATCCCTAACAAGCCAATCTGCTGACACAGGTCCCTTTTGATGGACGATCCAGATTACTCTGGACTTCGGAGCTTTGAGAATTTTCTGTCCTTCATACAACGCCAAAACTTCCACCCTTGGCCAATGGTTCTAGTCCAACTTCGGCCCAATCCAATGGTCGACCTCTTCTCCTAAGATCTAAGGTGTAGATCCACTTTGGGGACTTCAGACTTCAGGAGTTTCAACCTCTCCACACTCGTTTTCTCCCGAAGTGATTTCACCCAAAGTCCACAGATTTCCACCACATATCCTCTCTCTCAGATCGACGACACAGATGGACTTTGTTACTCCGCGGATTTCCAAAGGAACTCACAGCTAACCCCCTCGAAATTTTTCCAAATCTGACAGTCTGGGGTGACTCTGTTTTCTCCTGAATAAATCCTAGCCATTAACTTGTTAAACCTTGAGAGTTTATTCCCCTTTGAATATTTCTTCCCACTATCTCTCCTGAGCTTCATTTCTCGAACCCCTTTCTCCTTAGAGGGTTTCTTCGACACTTCGTTGACTTTCATATCTGTGCACTCCTTACAACAGATCTTCACATCCCTTCATGAGAAAACTCAAGCTATTTATCTCGAGTGTTTTGAGTCAAAGAATCTGTTGACGCACTCCTTGCACCCAGGGATGATTTGAACCTCGAATTTTTTCCCTTTCAACAACAATTCACATTGAAATATTTGTCTTGCTAACTACTAACATGGACCATCTAAGCTCAGTGTCGAAACCATGGCTCTGATACCATTTTGTAATGTCCTCGACCACCAACCTCTTACAGGTAGCGCTACCTAATGACTGAATCATTGTTTTTCTCTGATTTGATACCATTTTGTAACACCCTCAACCACCCAGGTTAGGCCATGCTATTCATAGAGACAACAATTATCATATGCGTATAAATATAAACATAAACAGAAAACATATTCTGTTCATAGATATATTAATGTGGAAATAATAATAAAAACATACATGTAGTACTCACAGGAAAAACCCATAATATAACAACATATGCAGACAATATTCATCAATTATAACACATGTACATATACACAACATGTAACTGAACATAGGAATGGGTAGTTATATTTCAATTGAATTACACCAACTGCATGTAAACCTTCCATGAACCTCCCAACCATAGACCATGCTGCTCATGATGCTCAACAGTGGGTCACCCTTGAGCTAGGACTAAACTCCACTGGGCAAGGGAATTCTAGGCTTGGTAAGGAAAACAAGGAACTTGCACAAAACAACATAAAAGATCTTTTATCCCAAGAGCCACTTACGCCCACAACACACAGACCCTCATTCCCCACACACCTGCTCCACCCTATGAGGGTACACCTTCACTAATACAAGTCCATCGACTACTAATATAATCATCTTCCTTCTGATTTACATTGATGATATTGTTATTAAGGGAAGGGGTCTCTATGATCTTGACAAGCAACTAAAGACCATATAGAATTTATGTTCTAGTACAAGTATGACTGTTAACATTGACAAAATGAAGGTTATGATGATTGAATCCAAAAATATCACCTATGCTAATTTTGTATATGATAACAACAACTTGGAAGAAGTAAATTCATACAAATATCTAAGATTCAATCTTTATTGCAGGATTAATTGGAACTATAACATTGATAAAATGATAAATGGATGGTGGGAAGTTTATTATGGACTTGAAAACAATTGTAAGTTAACAAACCTTGGGATATGAGATAAGAAGAAACTCTTCTTTGAAACTCTTGTCACTCTTGTTATATTATATGGTTTTAAAAGCCAGGGCTTCATTATCTCTAGAGAATCGTGGCGAAAGATATAATAAATCCAAAAGTGTTTGATAACTTATAATCTTGAAACTAAAGACAACATACATGATATCCTACCTCATCATATAAGTGAGTCTTTCTCCCATCGAGAGCATGGCTATGACTAGGTACCTAGATATTTATATCAATGTTATTACCTAGATATCTATGGCTATGACTAATTACTTTAAACCTATAATGCATAAATATCTGAAACTGATATACAATGTTCTTCAGTGTGTTTTATGCAATTCCTCCAAGTGACACTACTTGGAACCTCTCAGAAAATGATTTATAGCAAAAATGGCATACCTTGCTGAATTCTGTCTTATTCTAGAGAGCGACGTTGTAGAGAGTTCCCCGCACAAAATATTTGATGAAATGATCTGAAACTATTACACAGAATACTACAGAATATACCCTAACCAACACATTTGGTCTCACTGAATTTGGATCTGATATGAAGAATTTATGATGTTTTTACTAGAAACACCTGATTTTGACTAGTTTCGGGATTGGCCACAAACCCTATTTTCCACAGAGTGTAACTCCCAAAATACAGCGATCCACAAGATGAATTTTTAACCAAAGATACTTGGATATGTTTTCTCACTTTCATAGAAATTTCAGGATCTGAATCATTATAGAAATAAAGTTATAGCGAAAATGGTGAGATGACCTGAAAATAACATACCTTAGAAAACACCATCAAAAGAATTTTCATTTCGGCCTTCTTTTCTTCACTTTCCTTAGAATTTCGGCTTAGATATCATTTGTATACCTCAGACACCTATATATATTCAATATGCTCAAGTGTGATTAAAATGAGAGAGCCTTGCCTCTTATTTATACTCTCCAAGTAGCTTCTTTAAAAACATCTTCTAGGTCACTTT
>JASDQU010506417.1:66217-77475 GCA_032191745.1 Picea mariana | reverse complement strand
TATAAATTCATTTTATACAAGTCAAATTTCATAGGTAATAAGAAGATAAGAAGGCCGGATTTCAAGGGAGGATGAAGTCTTTTGGTGATGTGTTCTAAGGTATGTTATTTTCAGGTCATCTTACCATTTTTGCTATAACTTGTTTTCTAGAAAGATTCAGATGGTGAAATCACTATGGTATTGAGAAAACATATCAAGGTACCTTTGGTAGAAATTTCAGCTCTTGATTCTCTATAATTATGGAGATACACTCTATGGAAGATATGGTTTGTGACCAGTCCTGAAGCTAGTCAATAAACAGGTGTTCCGGGTAAAACAGTCATAAAGTTTTCATACAGAATCCAAATGAAGTGGGACCACTTCCATTAGAAAGAGTACGGACTTTGGTTTCTTGTGTGCAAGTTTCAGAATCAGATTTTAAATATTGAGCACGGGGCATGTTGTACAAGTTGGGTCTTTGGAACAAACCAGAATTGAATAAAGTCTACCATTCTTTCTATAACCTCTTTTTGGGGAGGATTCAAGGAGTGAAAATTGGAGGAGTTTCAGAAAATACATTGAGTAATATTATCTACAGGATTAGAGTACTCCAAGAATTGAAGAATTGCAGAAATTGAGGAAGTCTCAGGAAGCATTATCAGGTTCTATGTGATGATTGGTTGATGGTGATGATTTAATGTAAAGTTTTATTATCTCTCATATATTCTTGGGTGGAAGGAAGGGGCAAGGATGGAGAGTTAAAATCTCTCTTGATATTGGAGGATTGTATCTTCCTCTTGGAGGTTTATCCCTCCCTTTATATTTGGAATCTGTAGCTACCTTTGGAAGTCATTACTTCCCTTGAACAATAAACTATTGATTATTTCTCATATATTGTGCATGGTGTATTATGGTGTATTGGTGTAACTCTTATACTATTGTTCATTTCTCATTGGATATAGTTGAATGTTTTAAGTATAAGTTGAAAAAGGTTTTAAAATGTACTTGATATTGATTCATCCGCCCTCTCAGTATCAACATAAACCTCATCCTCTACTCGATTCCATCACCACATGACCTCAATATTGTAGGCATTAGCGAATTCTACCCCTGATTTTGACAAAAATTGTCTAAGGTAGTTGATGGCCCAAAAGGTGTTCAAACTTGATGTAGAAAATATCCCTGAAAGTGTGTTGCCTCAAAAAACACAATTTCTTAACTATTTCCCTACCTGATCAATGTGCACATGCCTTCTAAACATCACATTGATGATTTGTGGACCTCATCAAATACTAATTACTATTATTAAGAATTGATATAGTAATATTTAACCACTACATGAAAGACTATGTGAAGAGGGTTATCCACCATACACCTATAAATAAAGTTATTAATGTGACCCACTCACATAATTCCATCCAAGTAAGGTTATGTTGTTGGAATGCCACCAAAGTTTTGAGAGCCCTATTCTCTTGCCTCATTATTCTAGTTTCTTACCTTCTCTTCTACCCAAGGTTGAAGTTGGAGCACACCAAAGAATTAAAGGACCCATCCCAAGGAGGGACTTTGGATCCCATTTGTCTTCATGAATCCAATATACAAGGTTTTATTTGTACTTTTCCCTCTCATTGGATTAATGCAATGTTCATTATTTTATTTCCTTATTCATGTTAAATGGTGTTCTTTTGCACAATTGGATATTCTTTTCACATGAGTTAGGGTTTGTTTGCATCAACATTGCTAGGGTTTTTAACACTAGTCTCGTTTCCATTTATTTTGTTGCTTGATTCACAAGCATCGAGTAAGGGTTTTTGTTTTCACCCTTGTGACAAACAAAACACTAATAGTAGGGATTCTATGATTGCTTATGTGCATAAATTGTTGCCTTGTAGAGTATTGTTTCTCAATTGTAGATAGAGAATGGAGGATTGAAAGATAAAACTAATGGCTCAAAGAAATCCAACAATACCTAGTTCGGAAATGAGGATACCTACATACATGTCTCTATTAATGATCTTCATGAGGAAGTTGTTTCCCTCGAGGGAAATAATGTATGGTTTTTTAGTCATACTGGGATTTGAGAAAAAAGTATGATATTTTGTTGTTGCACATGGATAAGAAAGATAACACCATTTAGGCACTGCATGATTACAAATAGGTTCTTGAACTTGAATTCAAAAGTTACAAACTATTGTGAAGAAGTATGATTTGAGTATTGTTGAGAGGATTGATGGAGTAATTTATAAGATCACTCAGATTACTTATTCTACTGATGATCATGATGATGCATCTAATGATATTGTATGTAGCCTTGTTTATCATAACAAATATGATGTTGGTGGTGTGGCATATTGTTTTTCCTTAGTGGTTACCATTGTTAAGATTTCTCACAGTTTGAGAAACATACTACAAGTATTAGGTCTTGACTTTTGAGTCAGTATGATGGTGAGCTTAGGAAGTGTGGATAGGTTATTGTTGTTTTGGTTATTCCTAAGTTGATATTGATTAGAGCATGTCTTGGATATGATGTGAATGCTATCAATTGAGGGAAGAAGTGTTAAATTGATTAATCAAATCACAACAAATGTAAATCTATGTAAGTGAGTTATATATATATGGTACTCATTAAATAACACAACTTGGGTTATTTAAAGCGCTTTGTTGTATGCTTTTAATAGATGGCTTAGGGATTGATTCTCATATGTTAATTAATTGACTGGGAATTAATAAAACATCTTATAACTAGTCAACGGTGTCCTACTCAACCAACTATGCAAAAATGGCGCCACTTAAGGTTGTGACTATGAATAAAATAAGAAACTTAAATAAATAGAACAATAGTAACCATTGAAAAGGGAAATGAAAAATTTTAATCATTTTTAGACAGATTTGAGATAGAGAAGTTTAGGCATTTTTAGATAGATTTGAGATAGAGAAGTTTAGGCATTAATAAATAGTTTTAGGAAAATAATTCAACATTGTTATACACAATTTTTTTTTTTTTTTTTAAATGGCCATGAAATCATATTACATACCAAGAAATTACATTACATGGTGCTAATCATTTACATACATTTTTTCTAAATAAATATATTCAAATTTATGTCACACTTGAATAAGTAGAGCTAACTAAGCAACCCTTCCTTTTCTTTCCATGTAAGTTCGCTAAAGTGATTTCACAAAATTATAATTACATGTAGAAAAACATTTTCACAAATAAGATTCATCACAATACATAATCCAAGAACATGCTAGATTACAAACATTAACATTATACAAAGGCATTAACAAAGACATGTATAATACCACGATATCGACGTGAATATGTTTAAGAGAAAGACTATGATATTGAGAGCATGCATATAAAACAAAATTAATAAAAGCATGCATAAGAGAAGACTATGGGCAGGGTCCAAGCAAGAAATAGTAACCACGAGACAACAATAACAATGATAAGATTTCATTTTAAGGTATTTTTAGACAATGACTTGAAAAGAAAAATTTAGGTAGTTTTAGACATTTATAGGTATAGTTACCAAATTCAGTTGAAACCAAATATCAAGTATCCTAGATTAGAAAAAAAAATGATAGACAATAATCAACTTTTGTTGGAATACTGAGAGGGTGGGGGGGGGAGGTGAATCAATATGAGCACTTTTTACCACTTTCAATCACAATATATAAACTTCAACTTAATCAACAGTATTTCATTTATGATTTCATTCAATACGTCGTGAGCATATAACCATAAGAAGTACCATTCAACATCACATCAGATACATAGTACACCATAATTTATGTGGAAACCCAAATGGGAGAAAACTAGAAAATGATTTCTTATATATATCAAAGAATACATTCATAGGAAGAACCAACTTCCCAATTCTCCATCACCAATTGGAATGGGGCTCCAACCCCCTATTTACAGGCTCCAAACTGAACCTACAATTCCTTGATTTACTAGCTACACCTGGAAGGAGGCTCCAACCCCCTAGTTTATAGGATCCAACCTGAAGGAAGATCCAACTACCTATATTATCTGACTCCAACCAAAAGAGGTCTATGACCCCCTAATTTATAGGCTCCAACCTAAATGAATCTCCAACTCCCTGAGTTCTTCGGTTCCAACTAGAATGAGGATACAACCCCCTTTCCTTGCCCCATCTTTCCACGCTGAAATGAAAGTGTAGACTCAATCTATCACAACCATTGATACTTTCACTGCCATTGTCACTGATATACCATCATCAACCTGTGTGTCTCAACCATGTACCAAAATATGTACCAAAACCTATACCATACCATGCATCAACCATGTATCAAAACATGTACCATAACATGTACCGACACTTGTACCATATCATGCATCAACCATGTACCAGAACCTGTACCATACCATGCATCAACCATGTAACAAAACCTTAATAATATATGATGTAGCATGTATCAAATCATCAACCATGTACCAATATCTGTACCATAACATGCATCAACCATGTACCAAAACCTGTACCATATCAGGTATCAAGGATGTGTCTCAACTTGAACCAACATCATCAAGATATGCATCCAAGATATACCTCAAACCACGTGCCTCAAGCATGTGCCAACATCCATAGACCATGTACCATGATATGTGCCTCAAGCATATACCATATCACTCATGATATGTCTCAATCATGCCATACACCATATACCATAAGATATCATCAATGATGTGTCTCAACCAAGTAACATAAGATGTGCCTCAAGCATGTGATAACATCACCATTAAATATACCAAACCAAATACCAATATAGCTAAGATATACTTCTAACAATGTATCATATCATCACAAAGGTGTACCATATCATGTACCATCATCATCAAGACATGCATCAAGCATGTATCATAAAAGAAACCCTCAATAACACATGTAAAGCATACCTCTTCTCATGTAGCATACCCAATACACAAAATTAAAGACATGTATCTCTTCCTCAACTTCAGCAACAATAGAATAGCATCTTCATCAAGATTTACCTCAATCTTGCAGAACAAGTTTTGGATTAGTCAAAAACCATAACTTTAAACAATCCTAACTCTATACCTGTAACAAAAAAAAGGTCTGAAGATTTAACTAGAGATACTCTGAGATACTTTTTCTATCTCCTGAAAATTTCAAGGTCTGAACCTTCTCAGAACATAAGTTATAGCGAAAATGACAGACCTTGTTGAATGTTGGCTTATTCTGGAGAGATAACTTGTATAACATACCATGCACTTAATATTTGTTATATGGTTCTGAAACTCACATACACCATACTACAGATTGTACTCTTTCCAATGCAATTAGTCTCATAGAATTTGGATCTTTTATGAAGAAGTTATGTTTGTTTTACCTGAAACCCCTGTTTGAGACTAGTTTCAAGACTAGTCAAAAACCTTATCTTCCACAAAGTGTATCTCCAAAAGTACAACGACTCGGAAGCTGTAATTTTTACCATAGGTACCTTGCTATGTCTTTTCAACAAACTCCAATTTTCACTATATTATTCATTCTAGAAAAAAATTATAGATAAAATGGTAACGTGGCCTTTAAATAGTATACCTTAGAACACATAATCACATGACTTCATCCTCCCTTGGAATTTAGCCTTTCTTCACTTCATATTCCCTCTAAAATTCACCTCAGATATCCTTGGTTACCTCAAATAAAAATCTATTGGTTTGATGTAACAAATGAAATCCTAGGTTCCTTATTTATACTTTTCAAGTGCCTTATTTTGGGGCTAACTTGTAATTGTTTTACCCTTTTTCCTAATTTTAGGGTCAATTCATTATTTCTTGCTACACCTGTTTTACCCTTTAATTTATGATTTCTTTACCCTTTTTCTTGATTTTAGGGTCAACTCATTATTTATTGTTACAACTATTTTACCCTTCAATTAACGACTTATAATTGTTTAGGGGCTTCCTAACCATACTTTGGGGCTTCCATATTCAAGAGGGAATATATCCTTAATCGTGAGGAACCACGTGGCATACCACCTATCATTGGAAACAACATGATGAGGACTATCCATCTATCATGGATGTGTCATATCCTTGATCTTCATTTTCCTCAAACAACTTTGGGCTTCATGACCACACCTCTAGGGCTTCTCATCCACTTAACCACTTAGCCATCTTTCTAGGGCTTCTTGTGTTGATGTTTGGGCAACATCGGATAGACATTCTCCCAGATTAATAATTAGTAATATAATTATTAATTATTAATATAATATATTTATAATATAATGTATAAATATATATAATAAATAATAATAATAATAAATAGTTATTAATTGTCCAAGGGACGCATCCTTTCATGGATGGTCACCATATGTGCCTTTAGGTTCTCTATATTTGGCACATTCATCATTGCAATAATATAATATATCATCTCATATAAAAAATCAACATGGTATCAGAGTGGGACTAGGCTTGACTCCCTCATGGGAGGGCCCGAGAAAATGAGAGAGATAGATTGTGTTTTGTGTGAAGATTTCTAACATGGTAATGAAGTTTTGATTGTGTGCATATTGAAGTGAAAAGAGTGGATATTCTTCAAGACATAGGGAACAAAATCATGGTTGGTGTGGTAGTATCGATTTTGGACTAGGAGACTTCAAGGAAAAAGGAAAGAGGGAGTCAGCATTGTGAGTAGAACTTGGTGATAATGCCAAGTATGCAATGAGAGGATTTGGGACAACTTCATTCCAACTAGAGTCCGGAGATACTCTTCACATACAAGATGTGTTGTATGTACCAAGGCTAAAGAACAACCTACTTTCTACCTCAACATTGGAGGATAAAGGCTATAGAGTTGCATTCGTGAATGGACAGGTTCTTGTATGGCCTAAGGGCTCAATTATAGACTCTACAACAATGATTGGTGTTCGAGAGGGAGGTTTATACATATTGTTGGGATGACCAACCCAGACATTGGTACATGACAACATCAGTTTGTGTGAGATATGGCATCAGGAAGACATTCTCCCAGATTGGCCATACTGATTTGACCAAGGGAGAATGAATTTAGTCACGGGGCCATGCTGATTTGGCTAGTGGTGAATAGCACATGCATAGTCTTTCTCCTTAGTCATGTTGATTTAATAAGGAGTGGAAAATACTCGAGATGTTGATGTTTCTTTAGGTGCCTTCATCGGGTAAACGTTATCCTAGATTGGTCATGCTGATTTGACTAAGGAGAATGATACATTTAGTCACAAGATTATCCATGATGATTTGGATAGTGGTGAATGGCCCAAGCCATTGATGTTCAATGGTAATTATAATTGGGCAGGCATCCTCCCAAAGTGGCCATGCTAACTTGGCTAAGGAGGATGATACATTCACTCAGTATTAGCCAAGTTGACTTGGCTAGTGATGAACGACCCAGGCATAGTCTTAGAGACTCAAGGTTTTATCACATGCCTGCTCCAAGTTGGAGCAATCTATATTAACTAAAATTGCATGTGAGGACAAGTATACATAAACTGGGTGCATGCCAGAGATGATTACATCAACAAAGGCTCATTGACAAGTGTAAGAGGGAGTTGTCCTCTGAGTTCAAAATCAATAATCTTGGCGTAATGAAAAATGTATCCCTCGTTGAGAAGGAGTGTTGAAGTTAGAATCATCGAGTAGACATTCTCCCAGATTGGTCATGTTGATTTGACCAAGGGATAATAATACATTCACTCATGGGGATTTGATAGTGGTGAATGGCCTAGGTGTATTCTTTCTCCTTAGTCATGTTGATTTGATTAGGAGTGATAAATACTTGAGATGCTAGATGTTATCACATGCGGACCTAGAGTGAGTTTGATCTCAGAGAGAGTCATTTGGATCAATGGGAGAGTCGTAGAGGGAGTTCCCCCTCAGGTTCAGGTGGGAGAGAGAAATCTCCCAGGACTGACAGAAATGTGTCATGAGCCTAGGGAGAAGTTTGTATACTTCAGAGACAAGCTTGGTGTGATAGAGAATGTCTCCCTCAGTCAGAGGGAGTGTTGAGTTTTGGGCAACATCGAGTAGACATTCTCCCAAATTAATATTTAATAATATAATTATTATTTATTAATAATATTATTAATATAATATATAAATAATATATTTACAATACAATGTATACATATATATAATAAATAATAATAATAATAAATATTTATTAATTTTCCAAGGGACACAATCTTTCATGGATGGTCACCATATGTTCCTTTGGGTTCTCTATATATTTGGCGCATCCATCATTGTAATAATAAAATCTATCATATCATATCATATAAAAAAATCAACATCTTATAGGGTTAACTAGGGTTGACATCAATGCTTCTAGAGTTCATCTAGAGTTGACATAAATGACAACTAAATTTCCCACAATATCCCCCTTTGGCAGTGATGGAAACACTCATATTGCAACATTCATACTCCACTTGTGACCAGTGTTCCCTATTTTTCTCTACTCATGTTTCTCTCTCCCCCTTTGACATCAATGGAAAAGGATGTCTCCTCTTGGTGCTACTCCCCCTATCTACATGCTTCTATTCTTTCTCTTTCTTCCCCTTTGATAAAAGGGTACAACTCCCCCTGTCTGTATACCTTCTCTAAAATAATCTCTCTTTGTCTTCATGCGCTCCCCCTATCTTCATGCTTATGATATTTTCACTTTTTCTTTTGTTCTTTCTCTTCCCTTTTGGAATAAGGGTAACTTCATCTGATGATTTCTCTCCCCCTGTATTCTTTTGCAAGATTCTATGTAGATTAATGTGGGGCTTATTGTACCTGCTTTCTTTCCTCTCTTCCACTGCTTCCTCTTGTAATTCACTGACATATAGAAAAATCGTTCAAAGTTATTTCACTTCATATCTTCATAGCTTGTCATGTTCACTGCTTAGACATCAGTGACCATACTTTTCAACAATTTCCTTTTGATGGTATGGCTTCTGCAGATGGTTTATCTTCCCCTATTCTGATGTGTCTTTCACCGCTTGCCTTACTATGACTAATTGATGCTTTCATCCACTATTATGCATCTTCTTTGAATCATGTCTTTTATACCTACCAAATGTCTGATGAATTCATCTTTTTCCATATGTCATAAAACTGTCCATGATTATGTTAATCCATGATAATGTTGATCCATCTGTTGTAATTGAGCACATCATATTCCTTCTTCTCAAATTGTCTTCTCAATAAGAAAACCTTAAATTTTTGGAACAATTTGTACAGATTCAATATATCCTTACCTAAATATATGTGGGGAAATCCCTATACAATCATGAACGTCTTCCTGTGTAACTGCTAGCTGATACCTACATGCGTATGTGTTCCAAAAGTTTCTCCTCAAACAATCAAACTGTTACAAGACATTCTTCACTTTTTTCATTAAACCACTCTTAAATTGCCTTCCCAAAATATGAAAGCACTTCAAACTGCTTGGAGGATAGTTCTATAATCTATAGAGTTGTTTCTTAGAACCCCCCTCTTCAATATTCATATTTACTGGGATTCCTCGAGCCGAATGGTTCATAAAAGTGGAGGAATTCGCCATAATGTAGAGTAATCTTCTTCTTCTATCATCTAAATTGTGAAATATTCCTCTTCATTATCTTCTCAGATTCTAACATCTTCCTCTTTTCCTATAGATTCATAATGATCTCGCACTACTGCAAATCCTGAGAGTACGATGTCTGGAACTTGTTGTTCATTTATCTACTCTTCTTGTATTTCTCTTCTTCTCCAAACCTTCTTATACCTGATATTAGTGTTCTCTACCATAGGAGGCTCTATCAAGATTCTATAATCACAAGCTATGTGTCCATAGTTGTGGCATTTGTAACATTCAATATTGTGTTGGGCCACATAAGCATCTCTTGCTTGAACATTTCTTCCATATGCTCTGCAATCCACAACTTTATGTCCAAAGTTAGTACAAATAAAATAATAACCATAAAAGAAACTTTGATACCTGGGAGTGAATGATCTTCTTTGTGACATAGTTCTTATGAATTCATGCCTTGGTTGATCACGATCTTCTCTTCTATTGTTTACTTCACAATGATTGAAGCTTCTTTGATATTTGAAGGTGGATAGTCTTGTTTGATATTTGTCTCTTCAACAATCCTCTTATTTAGTCTTCTTCATTTCTCGAATGTTCTCCTTCGAGGGATTTCATTCTTCCTTCTTTATCGAGCCTTTGATTACTTCTACATAACTCTTATCCTTCAGTTCATTTCCCCTTAATATCAATCTATAATATTTCTCTTCAACATTCTCGTTGAGATTCGTGACTTCTTGCATAACTCGTATCCTTCTCTTCATTTCCAATTACTATCAATCTATAATATTTCTCTTCAATAGTCTTCATTGACTTCTTCTTCAATATTCTCACACTCTTATTCTTTCTTCATCATCTGGATCTTCATGAATTCTTCAATTATCTTTGCTTCTTAAAGTTAGGTCTTCAAGGTGATGGTTTCTTCTTCAAGTCTTATTTCTTGTTGACTAAATTATGCTCCAAGCTTATTTAAGTCGTCAGATCTTTTCTTGAGATGTCTTGTCAGAATATTTTCTCTCTTCTCTGTTTCCTTTCTTCGTGCTATCCTTTCATCTTCCAAACACTGCTTTTAATACAACTAACTCTTGAGATTTTCTTCAATCACTTTGGATTTTTCTAGCTGAGATTTTAGATTCACGATGACCTGTTGGGATTATTCAAAACTTTATTTAGAATCCTTCTCTTGCTTGACTAATTGTTCCTCAAGAGACTTGTTTTTCTTCCTTTCTTTTTCAGTTCATCTAAAGCACTGATTAATTCTTCTTCAATATCTACTATGACTTCTTCAAAATCTTCTTCTTCTGAATCTATTTGCTATGATGAGCATATTTCTTGTTGTTCTATTCCTACATATTCTTTAGTATTCTTTGTCTGCTCTATCTCTGCAATAAGATGAGATTCCTTAAAGTAGATATTATGTAGCTTATACCAAAGTTTTTTGGTTGATGAACATTTTCCCACTTTGTCTTTTACTAGATCAAGTAATCCTTCCAAAATGAAATCCATTGCTATCTTTTTATTTTTCTTTAATTACTTCTTAGCTACAGTCTATGGTTTCTTTGAAGCAGTGTATCTTGTAACAACTAATTTCCAAATATCAAATCCTTGTTCCTATAAAAATGTTTTCATTTTTGTGCTCCAGAAAGCATATCTTTTTCCATTAAACTGTGGTACCCCAATATTAGCGTACTCCATGAT
>JASDQU010506417.1:48132-65114 GCA_032191745.1 Picea mariana | reverse complement strand
ACATCAGGAAACGTGTCACGTATTTAGGTGGTTTTTCGGCACATGATTTTTGCCTATGGCTTTCTATTTTCAGTTAAGGAATTAGGGTTTTGGACTAAGCCAAGTCATTGGGTTAGGGTTTTGGATGTTGTTGGCTACTATATGTATATTGTATTGTAAACAATGTATTACAATGAATGAATATAGAATATGTTGGTTTTCCCAGTTTGGGTTTCCAAGGGAAAAATCTCTTTTAATGTTTGTATTTGCCATTGTATATTTTATGTTATTTTTCTGAATATCTATTTGTAGTAGATATTGTAAAAGGTTAGAATATACATTTGGTATCAGGGCTTTATTGGTTTCAGGGGGACGCCTTTGTGGTCAAGGGTTTGGCTCGAGACTGTGATAAGCCTTGTTACAGTGGGAGATCTGTGGTATTGATTTTTCAGGTGAAAATAAATGGAAAGCAATTCAAAGCTGGAGATCGAGAAGTTTAATGGGAAATTTTTTGAGTTGTGGAAGCTCAACATGGAATATCTGTTGGTGGACAACGATCAGTGGATCACGGTAGATCCAAGTACTACACCTCCAGGAACTTCAGAAGATGACTGGAAAAATTTGGATCGAAAGGCAAAGAGCACAATCCGACTGTGTCTCTCCAATTCAGTATTACTGAATGTGTCAGAGGAATCTACATCCAAGAATTTATGGGAAAAGTTAGGGAAGTTGTATCAGTCTAAGTCCCTAGTAAATAAACTATTCTTGATAAAGAAGTTGTATAACCTGAGGATTCGATATGGAGACTCAGTGGTAGAGCATTTGAATGCCTTCAATACTGTGGTAAGTCAGTTAGTATCTGTTGAGATTAAAATTTTAGATGAAGATAAATGTATTAGTTTATTGTGTTATTTACCAAACTCCTGGGATGGTCTGGTTGTGGCCATAGGTAGTAATACAATTGCCTTGAATTTTGAAGAAGTGGTCTCATCCTTGTTGTCGGAGGAGATGAGACGAGAGAATATGGAAGGAAAAACCACATAAGCATTATTTGCAAGAGGGCATTCCCAGTAAAGGAATAAATATAATTTCTCAAGTGGGAGATCTAGGTCTAAGGGTAGATCTAAATCTCCCGGAAAGTTTGTAAGGGTATGTTGGAGATGTGGAAAAGAAGGGAACCATAAGAAGCAGTGTAGATCCAAGGTTGAGAAAAAGAAGGGATCTGAATAATCTCATTCTACAGAAGAAAAGACCTCCAAGGAAGAACGAGGGGATGTGTACTTGGCTTCTTCAAGAACACATGCAGATCATGAGGCATGGTTTGTTGACTCTGAGGTATCATTTCATATGACTCCCCACAAGGAGTGGTTCTGCTAATATGAAAGGTATGATGGAGGTAATGTTTTCTTAGGTAATGACTCGACAACCAAAATCATAGGATGAGGAAAATTCAAGTTGAGGCTCATAGATGGAAGGATTAGAACACTCACTGGTGTTTTGCACATCCCAGGTTTGGCCAGAAATTTGATTTCTGTAAGAAAAATGGATGATGCAGGGGTAAAAATAATATTTGAAAAGGAAACCTGCATGATGGTTCAAGGAGCAATGGTGTTGTTGAAGGGAGATCAGTTTGGAACTCTGTATAAGCTACAAGGAAGCGCTATTAGTTATGGGTGTAATAGTTCCATTGTTCCTGATATTGGAGTTGAAGAAGATAGAACTCCTACAGTCTCTGGAGAAACGTTTATTTTGTGGCATCAAAGACCAGGCATATCGGAGAGAAGGGTCTTTGAATACTACATGGAAAAGGTACGGTTGAAGGTATGTCTAACTTCTCTCTGGATTTTGATTTATGTGAACATTGTCTATATAGGAAGAAAAATTGGGTAAGATTCCCCTCTGGTGCAAAGAGGGTAGAAGGAATTTTACATCGAGTTCACAGTGATGTTTTTGGACCTATGTTGGTCCCATCATTGGGAAAATCTGTGTACTATGTCTCATTTATAGATGGCTTCTCGAGGAATACTTGGATATATTTCCTCAAGAAGAAATCTGAAGTCTTTGACAGGTTTAAAGAGTTTAAGGATTTTGTTGAGAATCAAATAGAGAAAATAATTAAGGTGTTGAGGACAAATAATGGTAGAGAGTTCTGCAGACATGAATTTGAAGAATTATGTAAGAAGTGTGGTATAGCAAGGTAGGAGACTACTCCATATACACCTTAGCAGAATGGAGTTGCAAAAAGGATGAATAGGATGTTCATGGAAAAAGAAAGGTGCATGCTCAGTGGTGTCGGGTTAGGGTAAGAATTCTAGGCAGAGGCAGTGGGTACTACATGTTACCTGGTCAACAGATCACCCTCATCAGCATTGGATGACAAGAATACACAAGAGGTATGGACTGGTAAGGAACCTTCTCTCACACATCTCAAGTTATTTGGTTGCGATGCATATGTTCATGTTCTAAAGGAAAATAAGAGTAAGTTGGATAAGAAGGCTGAAAAGTGTATCTTTATTGGATATAAATATGGTCTCAAAGGTTATAAGCTTTGGAACCCATAAAATAAGAAGGTAGTGTATAGACAAGATGTGGTGTTTAGAGAAATGAAGGATGTTGTTAAAGAGGAAGTCCTACCAAGTAAGGAAGAACCAAATAAAATAAAGTTTGATTTAAAGGATGATTAATCAGACTCTACAGAAGAACACGAATTAGAATAAGAAGATCCCCATACTCCAGTAATGAGGAGACCAGTTCGAGAAAGAACGATACCCGAAAGGTATACTCCATCTGATTTCCGTTCAAATTTTTCTTTGTCTATGATTGATGATGATCCTAGAACTGTCAGGGAGGCAGTGGATTTAGAGGATGGAAATCTATAGAAAAGGGCCATGGATGAAGAAATGACATATTTGGATAAGAATGAGGCTTGGGATCTAGTGGAGTTTCCCACTGGAAGAAAACCCATTGGCAACAAATGGGTATTTAAAAAGAAGCTGAATGTAGAAGGAAAAGTGGAGAAATACAAAGCTCGGTTAGTAGCAAAGAGTTATTCCTAGGTTGAGGGAATTGATTTTGGTGAGATTTTTTCTCATGTTTCCATGTTAACCTCTATAATATTTATGTTATCTGTTGCTGCTGCATTTGATTTTGAAGTAGAACAGATGGATGTGAAGACAAAATTCCTGCATGGGGATCTGGAAGAAGAAATCTATATGAAGGAACCAGAAGGTTATGTTGTGAAGGGAAAGAAGGAGTTGGTATGCAAGATGAAAAAGTCCTTGTATGGTTTAAAACAATCACCAAGGATGTCGTATCAAAAATTTGATACTTAAATGATGGGACTTGGCTTCACAAGAAGCAAAGAGGATCACTGTGTGTATTTTAAATTAATTGGTGATCATTTGATTTATTTGGTATTGTATGTGGATGACATGTTGTTGATAGGAAACAACAAGGAGATTATCTAGGATGTGAAAACTCAGTTCTCCTCTAAATTTGACATGAAGGATGTCGGTGCTTCAAATTTCATTTTGGGCATGGAAATTAAAAGAGATCAGAAAAAGAGGAAACTCTAGTTAAATCAGAGAAAATATGTCGAGACAATATTGCAAAGGTTTAATATGCAAGAATGTAAACTAGTCAAGGTTCCTATTCCTGTTGGTGTAAAGTTATCTGTGGTTCAATGCCCCAAGACACATGAAGAGGAGGAGGACATGTCTCATGTTCCATATGCGACTGCAGTTGGCAGTTTTATGTATGAAATGTTCTGTACTAGATCGAACATTGCACATGCAGTGGGAGTTTTGAGCAGGTATATGTCAAAACCAGGGAAGGAGCATTGGACAACAGTAAAAAGGGTTTTCAAGTATTTGTGTGGCACTGCTAACTATGGATTGTGCTACGAAGGAAGACCGGGATTTGATAGAGTGGCAGATATACATGGATTTTTGGATGCAGACTGGGCTAGAGATACAGATCGTAGGATATCTACAAGTGGGTATGTGTTTAACTTGTTTGGAGGAGTAATAAGTTGAATGAGCAAAAGACAGGTTGTAGTGGCACTTTCAACTACAAACGTTGAATACATGGAAACCACTCATGCAATTAAGGAAGCAGTATGGTTACAAAGATTGTGTTTAGGTATTGGGTTGGTACAAAAAGATGTACGGATAGAGTGTGACAGTCAGAGTGCAATTTTTCTGGTGAAGAACCTGACTTATCATTCAAAGACAAAGCATATTGATGTTCAATATTTGTGAGAGACATGATTGAAGAAAATAAATTATCATCAATGAAGGTGGACACCTTGAAGAATGTTGCAGACTCATTAAAAAAATCTATAATCACTGAGAATTTCTCTTGGTGTAGAGGATCCATGGGCATTGTTGCCCTGGATTTTTGACTATGTAACCCTGTAACCCCATGTATGCAAAGAAAACAACAAGTGGGAGAATGATGGGTATTTTTTATATTCTTTGCACAAGTAGTAGTGTATGAGCGTCTACACTAGGGGCACAGGGGGGTTAGAGGGGGGGCTTCTAGGCCCCCCCTTGGGGGGTGAAGCGCCCCCCCAAAAAATAATAATGCCTCAAGAAACGTGTCATGTATTTAGGTGGTTTTTTGGCACATGGTGTTTGCCTATGGTTTTCTATTTTCGGTTAACGAATTAGGGTTTTGGAGTAATCCAGGTCATTGGGTTAAGTTTTTGGATGTCGTTGGCTCCTATATGTAAATTGTATTGTAAATAATGTATCACAATGAATGAATATAGAATATGCTGGTTTTCTCGGTTTGGGTTTCTAGGGGAAAAATCTCTGTGTAATGTTTGTATTTTCCATTGTATCTTTTCTATTCTTTTTCTGAATATCTGTTTGCAGTAGATATTGTATAAGGTTAGAATATATAGTCTCAATCATGTACCAAAACATATGCCAAAACATGTATCATACCATGCATCAACCATGTACCAAAACCTGTACCAACAACTGTACCATATCATGCATCAACCATGTACCAAAGGTTGTACCATACCATGCATCAACCATGTACCAAAACCTCAATCATATATCATGTATCAAAGCATCAACCATGTACCGAAACCATGTACCAAGATCTATACCATAAGATGCATCAACCATGTACTGAAACTTGTACCATATCAGATATCAACCATGTGTCTCAACCTATACGAACATCACCAAGATATGCATCCACGATATACCTCAAACCATGTGCCAACATCCATAAACCATGTACCATGAGATGTGCCTCAAGATTATACCATATCACTCATGATATGTCTTAATCATGTCATACACCATATACCATAAGATATCATCAATTATGTGCCTCAACTAAGTACCATAAGATGTGCCTCAAGTCTGTGATAACATCACAATGACATATACCAAACTAGATACCAACATAGCCAAGATATACTTCTAACAATATATCATATCATCACAAAGGTGTACCATATCATGTACCATCATCATCAAGACATGCATCGAGCATGTACCATAAACATAATCCTCAATAACACATGTAAAGCATACCTTTGTTTATGTAGCAGACCTGATACACAAAATTACATACATGTAGCTCTTCCTAAATTTCAACAAAAAGAGAAGAACATCTTCATCAAGCTTTACCTCATCCTCGAGGGATTATTTTTGGATTAGTCATAAACCCTAAATTTCAACAAGCCTAACTATGTACCTATAATGAATAAAAGTCATAAATGTTAACCAAATATACTCTAAGATATTTTTTCCATCTCCTCAAAATTTCATGTTCTGAACCTTCTCAGAACATAAGTTATAGTGAAAATGGAAGACCTTGTTGAATTCTGGCCTATTACAAAGAGCGAACTTGTAGAGAATGCCACACACTTAATATTTTCTATCTGGTTTTGAAACTTACAAAAAAAATACTACAGCCTGTATTATTTCCAACACAATTTTTCTCACATAGTTTGTATCCTCTATGAAGAAGTTATGAATTTTTTACCTGAAACACTTGTTTGAAACTAGTTTCAGGACTAGTCAAAAACCCTATAATCCACAGAGTGTATATCCAAAAGCACAAAGAATCATAAGATAAAAAATTTACCACAGTTACCTTGCTATGTCTTCTCAACATCCTCCATTTTTCTCTATCTGATTCATTCTATAAAAAAAGTTATAGTGAAAATGGTAAGATGACCTTTAAATAGCATACCTTAGAACACATCATCACAAGAATTCATCCTCCCTTGGAAATTCTCCCTTTTTCACTTCATATTCCCTCTGAAATTCACTTGAGATATCCTTGGTTACCTCAGATAAAAATCACTTGTGTTGGTGGAATAAATGAACTCCTAGGTGCCTTATTTATATTTTTCAAGTGTCTTGTTTTGGGGCTAACTTGTAACTATTTTACCCTTTTTCCTAATTTTAGGGTCAACTCATTATTTCTTGTTACAACTATTTTACCCTTTAATTAATGATTGTTTTATTCTTTTTCTTGATTTTAGGGTCAACTCATTATTTCTTGTTACAACTGTTTTACTCTTTAATTAATTACTTGTAACTATTTAGGGGCTTCTTAACCATACTTTGGGGATTCCATCTTCAAGAGGGAATATCCCCTTAACCGTGAGGAACCACGTGGTGTACCACCTAACATTGGAAACAACATGATGAGGAATATCCATCTAGGATTGTTTTTCATGCATGTTTCATGTCCTTCATCCTTGTTTTCCTCAAACAATTTCGGGCTTCATGACCACACCTGTGGAGATTCTCAACCACTTAACCACTTAGACATATTTCTAAGGCTTCTTGTAAGGTTGAATAGGGTTGAAATCAATTCTTCTATAGTTAATATAGATTTTACATCAATGACAACTAACTTTCCAACACCTTTAATTCCTTAGAAATCTTCCAATGAAGAAGTCAACTGGATGGTTAAACATCTACAAGTTTTAAGGTTTGGATGTGCAAGACCACAGTGAAGTGGGATAAGTATTCAAGTTTGTTTTGATCTACTTTTCCAAATTTCCATAAACACTACCATTCATTTGGGTAGGTAAGGTAAACCCAATTGGAATTTTACTTGATTAAAATTTTAACACATAAGTAATCTTCTAAGCTTATATCCTCAAAATCCATATGAGCAATCAACCATTTATATACAAAGTGTTAGTAAAATATATTTGTTCTATGAAGGAAATATAGTGTTTACTCTTTGTAATTTGCAATACATCTAGTATTTATAGTGTTTTTAAGAAGTATATGTTAGATCATGTTGTCATTGATGCCAATGGTTTGATTTATTGATGTCAAATGATTAAGTGATTGATTGATGTAAATGGATTGATTTATAGGCTTGATTGATTGATGATTGATGAACAATGTATATGTATTTTCCTTGATGAGAATGATATATGTCAAGTGTAAACCAATCGATGAAGATGGATCAATATTTTATCATTGATATGATGCATAGATGAACATGGATCAATGAGTGGTCATTGATACATGATGAAAATAGATTCTTTGATATATGATGCATAGTTTGTTTGATGTAAAAATGACTCATTATTTTCTTGTCATGGATGAACTCAAAAGTGGTCCCCTTATGGTGAAATCCCTCATGGGAAGATGCTTTACAGTTGAGTTCTCGTTGAAGTATGATTGAAGGACCCATGCTTGAGTGTGGAACAATGAGATGAAGATCAATGAAGTTGTTGGTGAAACTATCATAGATGGATAGTGTGTTTCATGTCATTTTCAGTGGTATGTGGAATGTCACATAACTCCTCATGGTTTGAGATTTATGGCCTTACGAAGTTGGAGGACCCTCATATGTTAGCTTGAAGCCCCAAAAGGTCAAAGAATTCAAAGAGCTTGCAAACAAGATATTATTATTTAAATGATAAATTAAAGTGACAAAGTCAAGGTGGATTATTTAAATAATAAAGAGATGTGACAAAATCAAGAAAGATTATTTAAATGATAAAGTAAGGTGACAAAATCAAGAAGGAATATTTTTATGATAAAGTATTGGAGAAATTTCTATTTATGGAAAGTGGTTAACCCTAAAAAATGGGAATTGGTTAAGTGACCTGGAAATGGGTTAAGTGACCTAAAAATGGGTTAAGTGACCTATAAGATGAAGAGTATAAATAAGAGGAAAGGGTCTCTTGTGAAATGTACCTTTTTGTTGAATATCTCTTAAGCATGATTGAAGATCTATTCTGAGAGAGAGAGCATGAGGAGGATCTCATGGATGCATCAAAGTTTCGGCAATGTCTGAGATCTTGATGGAAAAAGTCTCGAAGCTTCAAAACCCTAGTTTCTAAGGTATACATGGGCTATAATGGGCCAGGGCACGTACACACGTGGGTTGTATGAGGACAGGGCGCGTACAATAGATAAAATCATGGAGATTTTTGTTTGAGTTGATGACTGGCTATTGAAGACTGGAGAAGGTTCCATATCTACACTCTATGGGCTCAGATCTACCACAAAGATTCTAGTATGATGATATTATTGACTTGATGGATATTCTTGTTTGTTTGGTGAATGCTTAATGCATTCTTGGTATGGCTGTTATGATATTGTTTGAGTTGGTTGGTGGAGTGAGAAACACTCTTATGATTCAGTATTTATATGATGGTTATATTATATTGGTTGTTTACACATGTTTGAGTATCATTTATATTTTATGATTGAGAAGCATGAATAATCTATTGGAGAGATTGGATGTGTTGTGACTGGATGGTGGTCAGTTTGGAGAGTGAAAGACAGAAGAGAATGTGATTGCAAGGAGAAAACGATCTAAGCATGTGAAGCAAATAAAAACCCTAGTTTCTTAGAAGTATACACATGTTGCATTATAGATTGACATCTGTGGAGGATTGTTGCCTCAACTCAGTTGGTCCTGAGAATGTAAGATGAGTCTTGCATATAGAGCTAGTGCTCTTGTAGAGTTGTACTCTATTCAGTTGTTGCTGATAAACCTCAAGGATTGTAGTCGATAATAAAAAGAAAAAATGTACATACATCTTGTGTTCTTTGAGTTCCTTATGGTGATGACTTGTTGATGATATAATGTTGATATATATTGTTGATATGTGTTCACATCTAACTGATTGTAAATGACAACAATGAGTAATGAATAAATGTTGAATGATAACTAATGAGTTTTGTGTAAGAGGGAAGTTTTGGGAAAAAAGAGCCCCACACTCATTCACCTCCCCTCTAAGTGTGGTAGGTGTGTCCAACAATTGGTTTCAGAGAAGGCCTTCACTATAAGCCTTAACAATATTGGAGGAGATCCATGGACACACAAATGGATGATGAAGTTCCAATCCTTGACGAGGAAAACTATTCTACTTGGAGAATAGAGATGAGAGTACATTAGATGTAAATGGGAATAGGTATTTGGAAGGCAGCCATTGGTGGATCAGTTTCATTGAATAACAAGTCAAAGAATGCATCTCTAAGGGAAGGAAAGAAGAATGATTCATTGGCTCTCAAGACCATTCTTAGTGGACTCTCAATCCCTATCAAAGAGAGCATGGGACAATGCACTTCTACCAAGGATATATGGCTAAAGATAGAGGATACATGTCAAAGCAAAAAGGAAGACCTTACAGACAACTCCATCAAGAAGAATGAAGGTAAAGAATCTCCAAACACTCTTGATTGCATTATTTCTAAATGTGATGTTGACAAAATGGAAGATCTTGAAGACATTCCAAATGAAGGAAAACAATCATGTGATGATGTTGGCAAAGAGGAAGATCTTGAATACATTTCAAATGAAGGTAAATAATCTCCACAAACCCTTGATTACAATAATTCAAAATGTGATGATGTTGAATTTTTCTCTACTAGTGAAGAAGATCTAGAAGTAGTTTGGATAAAATCAGTTGATTGTTATCCCATGGAAGAAGTAGAAGAAAAACTATTGGAGCTTAAATATAAAATTGAAGAGGGTCTATATGAATATAGCAATGATCACTATTATATAGACTATAGCTATCTTTTGGATAACACTAAGAAGTTTCTTCAGAAGATTCAAAAGCACATCTTGAAGTTAAAAGAAATGCTCAAGGAACAAAAGGAGAGTAATAAGACTCAAGTAGAAGAAAAGGAAGAAGAGACCACAAGACTAAAGAATGAAAAAGAATAAAGGGAGGTAGATGATGATATTAGCAAAAGTTTTAAAACTATTGTCCATCTCAAGACCCAAATTGAAGAAGCCAAAAGGATAGAGGAACTATTGAAGAATCAAATAAATGAAAAGGAAGAGTAATGTTGTAAGTTAGAAGCTGAAATTGTTGATATTAGAAAGAAAGTGGAGAATTCAAATAAATTCTTGAATAACTCACTAATCTTGAATGAGATCTTGGAAAGTTAAATATCACCATATGATAAATTAGGTCTTGGATACAAAGGAGAATCTAAACATACTGAAGCAAGCACCTCAAAGAACCATGAAGTAAAGGATGAAGAAAAGGTTGCAAGTCAACCATCCAAAGGCAAGGAAAGTTTCAAAAGAACCAAAGAAGGAAGACATCAAGAACCTATTCTTGGGACACCAAAGCAAAGGTATGAAAGTATTTTTCATGGGCATTGTTATCATTGTAATGGATATGGTCACAAAGTTTTTGAATGTAGATCTTATGAAAGGAGATATAATGGAAGATTTTATAAAACCATGAGGTTTTGGAGATGTGATCAAGTAGGATACATTGTTGTTCACTGTAACACCATTAGATGCTACAAATGTAGTGGATTTGACCAAAAATCCTAGGAGTGATGGAACACAAGAAGAAATTCCATGATGAGGACTTCATATAGCATGACTAGAAGAAGGAATGAGGTAAGGAAGGGAGACATCTTTGAAAATATGGAAGCTCAGAGCTCAAGTTATGAGAAGTAGAGACACCTTCAGAAGTGGGTGAAGAAGACTGGACAACTAGAGAAGAATGGAAACCTTAAGGGAGGCTCAAGTGTGTCATCTTCAGAGGCATATGTGGGTGATAGTGGTAATATTCACATACATACACAAGCTGACCTTGAATAGGTCGCATACATACGCGAGTTGTCTGTGCAGTAGGCCATGTATATGTGGTAAAGCCTTGGGAAAAAGGCTATGCACTTGGGTTGCATCTTGATGTGATGGTATAACACTTTGTTGTAGGTTGTCATGGTTTTCATATTGGATTATGTAATTTGATGATAAAAAATTAAAAGGCTATCTTGGATGCATAGCACTAACCCATGAGTGTGGATTGAGGAATTCTCTGTTATAGAACAATGTTGGTTATGACAGTGAAGTTATGGCACCTTGGTTATATGATATATCATGATGATGCTATCTAGAGATTTTATTGATCTATTGGAGCATACTACTAGTACATGTATTGTTGGATTCTTAGTATTTTTTATAGTGCATGGAGGTTTGAGGCTAATCTGTTGGGGTACATGGTTGGTACTTATTTGAGTTTCATTGGCATATCTTATGATGTGTTATTGGAGGCATACTTGTTGGATATCATGGTGAATACATTTGGAATATGGTTGGACTACATATTGGGACATGTAGTTGGTGAGTTGATGAGGTGATCATGTTGTACATCATTGAGGAGTCATAGCTTGATCTATAATTTATGCATGATTGGTACACTTCTAGTACATTGGTAGAGGCACCTACTAGTAGTTTGATTGGCACATGTTTTATGTGATGAACTTGGCATACATGTATGAGGACACATATTGATTATGGTTCATCTTGTTGTGGTATTGATGCATGGTTGATGTACTTGCTTGGTGCAAGTGGTGATGCATGTTTAGTGCATAAATCTACATTCATAGATAGTTGGTACTTGGCTAAAAGTACACCATTGATATTACTTGATTAGCACAACAATTGGTATTTGTTTAAGATTCATGGTTGTGGCACTTGGTTCATGGTAGAGACATATATTTGGTGATATGACACTTGGTTGTGACACTTGGTTCATGGTGGAGACATATCATGACACTTGCTTGACATATTGGTAGATGCACATGTTTGGCATATTGGTATATGCACATGGTTGGCATATTGGGAGATGCACATGTTGGAATATGGTTGATACATTTCATTGATGAGATCTTATGGCACATTGTATGGTATTGATGGACATGGTTGTTGTACATGGGTGTTGTGCATGATGGGCACACAATTGGTACATGATGTACTTGGGTGATATTCTACTCATGATTCTCTATTTTATTTGTTGACATATATTTTTTTTCATGATGGTTGGTATGGCATGAGTTTGATGCATAAACAGGTCCAAGGATCATCATATGGTAGCATATTTTTCATCTTCTAGAGAAGATAGGGGGAGACATACCCATAGGGGGAGTCATTCTTCTTCCCATGATTCTAGGAGGATAAAAGCGACCTATACTTGAAGAAAGAGAACAAAGGCATAGTTCCAGGGGGAGCAATGGCCACAGGGGGAGTATGATCAATGTATTTTCAACATTGCATCATAGTGATATCCCTTGTTCAAAACAGGAGAGATTATTCAGAGGAAGATCAAAGGAATTTAGACAGGGGGAGAAGCCCCAAGGAGAGTTCAAACAGGGGGAGAAACCCCAAGAAGATAATGGCCCTTTTCCATTGATGTCAAAGGGGGAGAGATGGTCACATTGATGTGATTGTTGTTTAGTAATGGGGAGACATAGTCATATTGATATGATCGATGACTATTGATGTAGAGAATTCCTTGTCTACATGTTGAGATCAATGATTGGTGTTGACATCAATGTTGGTATTGCCGTCAATGCCAAAGGGGGAGATTGTTGGATCATGTTGTCATTGATGCCAATGGTTTGATTGATTGATGTCAANAGTGATTGATTGAGGTCAATGAATTGATTTATAGGCTTGATTGATTGATGATTGATGAACAATGTATATGTATTGTCCTTGATGAGAATTATAGATGTCAAGTGGAAACCAATCGATGAAGATGGATCAATAAGTTATCATTTATATGATGCATAGATGAAGATGGATCAATGAGTGGTCATTGATACATGATGAAGATGGATTATCTGATATATGATGCATAGTTTGTTTGATGTAAAGATGACTCATTATTTTCTTGTCATGGATGAACTCCAAAGTGGTCCCATTATGGTGAAATCCCTCTTGGGAAGACGCTTTACATTTGAGTTACCTTTGAAGTATGATTGAATGACCCATGCTTGAGTGTGGAATAATGAGATGAAGATCAGTGAAGTTGTTGGTGAAACTATCCTATATGGATAGTGCTTGTCATGCAATTTCTGGTGGCATGTGGAATGTCACATAACTCATCATGTTTTGAGAGTTATGGCCTTACGAAGTTGGAGGACCCTCATATGTTGGCTTAAAGCCCCAAAAGGTCAAAGAAGTCAAAGGGCTTGCAAAGAAGAAATTATTATTTAAATGATAAAGTAAAGTGACAAATTCAAGGTGGATTATTTAAATAATAAAGAGAAGTGACAAAATCAAGAACGATTATTTAAATGATAAAGTAAGGTGAAAAAATCAAGAAGGAATATTTATATGATAAAGTATTGGAGAACTTTATATTTATGGAAAGTGGTTAACCCTAAAAAATAGGAAATAGGTTAAGTGACCTAGAAGATAAAGAGTATAAATAAGAGGCAAGGGTCTCTTGTGAAATGTACCTTTTTGTTGAAGAGAGAGTGTGTGAGGAGGATCTCATGGACACATCAAATTTTCGACAATGTCTGATATCTTGATGGAAAAAAGTCTCGAAGCTTCAGAAACCCTAGTTTCTGAGGTATACGTAGGTTGTAATGGGCTAGGGCACGTACACACGCAGGCTGTATGAGGACAGGGTGCATACTATAGATAAAATCATGGAGATTTGTGTTTGATATGATGACTGGATGTTGAAGACTGGATCGGGTTCTAGGTATTCACTCTATGGGCTCAGATCTACCACAAAGATTCTGGTATGGTGATAGTATTGACTTGATGGATATTCTTGTTTGTTTGGTGAATGCTTAAGGCATTCTTGGTATGGTTGTTATGATATGGTTTGAGTTGGTCGATGGAGTGAGAAACACTCATACGATTTAGTATTGATATGAAGGGTATAGTATACTGGTTGTTTACACATGTTTGAGTAGCATTTATATATTATGATTGAGAAGCATGAATAAGATATTGGAGAGCTTGGATGTGTTGTGACTGGATGGTGGTCAGTTTGGAGAGTGAAAGACATAAGAGAATGTGATTGTAGGGAGTAGAATATATGAGCATGTGAAGCAAAGAAAAACCCTAGTTGCTCAAAAGTATATGCATATTTCATTATAGATTGACCACATACATACATGGGCTGTAGTGAGCCAGGGCGTGTACACACGTGGGCTGCACTACTGATAGGTCGCGTACCTGTGACAGATTGATATTTGTGGAGGATTGTTGCCTCAACTTAGTTGGTGCTGAGAATGTAAGTTGAGTCTTGCATATAGAGCTAGTGCTCTTGTAGAGTTGTACTCTATTCAGTTTTTGTTGATAAACCCTAAGGATTATAGTCTGTAATAAAAAGAAAAATTGTACATAAATCTTGTGTTCTTTGAGTTCCTTGTGGTGATGTCTTGCTGATGATATACTGCTGATATATATTGTTGATATGTGTTTACATCTAACTGATTGTAAATGACATCAATGATTAACGAATAAATGTTGAATGCTAACTAATGAGTTTTGTGCAAGAGGGATGTTTTGGGAAAAAAGAGCCCCACACTCATTCACCCCCCCTCTAAGTATGGTAGGTGTGTGCAACAATATATTCTCAATTTGTTTTTAAGAAATGACATAAAAAAATTGAACTTGGCAACTATGGTTATATAACATAATTTTATGCATTTTTATACATATTTTAAAGCATTTTTTGAAGTGGCCATGGAAGGCAAAATTACATAACAAGCAACATCGATTATAATTTTATGCATTTTTATACATATTTTAAATTATTTTTTGAAGTGGCCATGGAATAAAAAATTACATAACAAGTAGCATTGATTAAGGTCCAACTGAATAGGAGGAAGGTATTACCAAGAAGCACCAAGCAAGGTCTAAGTGGGTGATATGTTTGTTTGAGTAGTGACAAGAAATTAACATAGTTAGGGTAGTGTTAAGCTGAGTTTGAGCAGGTGATAACCCCACTTGAGTAGTATGGAATAGTTGACAAGGTCCTAGAAGTATTGAAAAGATTTTGAGTAGGTTTCAAATCGAATCAATGCCCAAGTAAGGTGACAAGGTCTGGGCAAGGTCCAAGAAAATTCCATGGAAGGTTCAAGCAATGTCCAAGCAAGGTTCAAGGGGCGAGTGACATGTCGAAGCAACATTGAAGGATAATTGTCATATATATTATATTCCCATGATAGTTCCAAGGTACAATTATCAATTCCAAATAGATGCAAGTAGGTTGGCAAGTGCCACAACTTGAAAGAAATCTAGAAGAAAAGGTAGGGTAACTTGCTCCACTCTTATATATCAAAAAGCTTTTTTGGTTGAAATAAAACTTTGACCAAAATCATTTTTTGGCCAAAAAATTTCTTTCGGTAAGGAATCTTTGGAACCAAAGTTTATGTCAAATCTTCAACCGAAAATAAGAACTATTAAAAATCAGCACTCGGTCAAAAACTTGCTTTTGTTAAATTTAACTTTCATTGGAAAATCATTTTTGGTCGAAAGTTAGTATAGTTGTTTTAGCAATTGTTTTTCAATTGAAAAAGATCCACCACACATCTCCTACTATACATTGTACCACAAAATGGTTACCCATATTTGTGGATTCACCCAATTATTATTAACATGTCCAATCACAATGAATAACAATAATAACAATCAACAATCACAACATAATAATATACCAACTTATAACTTATAATGGGAAAACTAAGTACCACATAATAAAACCCACTTCAAAAATATGTCTTCCTTATCTAATAATATTATGTACAATATAAACATACTCATTTAACAATAGATAAGATGGTGTTCTTAATATCAACTCAGATTTTATTTTAATGATCTAATTACAACAAGTAAAATTGATTACTAAACACAAATCACATACAACATGAAACATCAAATACAAATTATGTCAAAAAATAACAAACTCTCATCCCTTTTAAGGACAAATATAATGTTAAACTAAAATCATATCCAATTAGGACCTGAATCTGCTTTGCAACCCTAACCCGCATTGGTTTACCCATCACTTAGTCAGTGATTTGGCCCACTGCCATGGAAAGAGAAGGATTTGATCTGCCTTCTGATTTTTCCTCTGTTGTTATAGCTTTCAATTGACTGCTTGAATTGACTAATCAATCTGTTTCCAATCCCACCCATGAATATTTTGTCAAGAAACTTGATCAAGTCCCTGAAGTTGGCCTCCCCCAAGTTTTCATTGTTGGAACCTAAATTTTTGGGTCCAGTTTTGTGAATGCGCACAAACAAAGTTGTGCACACTCATTCCATAGTTTTGCATACACCGAAGGAAATTCATGAAGAATTACATAGAGTGTGCATCAGACCAATTTTTTCAGCAGCGCGCCAAGTATAAAGACTACTAAGTTTGCGTTGGTCTGAGTTTTGTCAATTGCACTTGAAACCAAGAAGATTCCTGGCGGAATCAAGAAAGGAATCACTCAGAAATATCTCGGAATGATTATTGCCCACAGCATATGAAGACGTGGGGTGGAAAAAAGATGAGTCGGAAAGATAGTCAATATTATCCATGATGCAAAGAGTCTATGTGGATCATTGGTAGGCACCAAAAGCGTGTGAGGCAGTTGGATCAAACTGTTGATACTAAGAGGGGGGTGAATTAGTATCAAGTACAATTTAAAACATTTTTCAACTTATAATTAAACCATTCAATTATATCCAATGAGAAATGAACAATGGTATAAGAGTTACACCAA
>JASDQU010506417.1:17496-31212 GCA_032191745.1 Picea mariana | reverse complement strand
GGAGATCCTAAAATTCAGGTGTTCTTGTAAGAGAACCTTAGGATCTTGACAATTGACAGATCTAGGTTTGATTAGTTATTGAAAGAGATCTTGATGAATATGTTCTTGTAAGGGAACTTTAAGATCTTGGAAAAATTAGGAATCTTTCTAGATCTATATATTTTAGGTAGCACTTCTAAGTTTACCTTCCCGGGTTGACATTAAATAAACTCTGATTGACATCATCAATTAGAACTAAACATTCTCTTTGATAGAACTTGAGATTCCATTGAGAATGGTCTTGAGAGCCAATGAATCGTTCTTCTTATATTCCTTTTGAGCTGCAAACTTTGACTTGTTCTTCAATGGAACTGATCCACCAATGGATGCTTTCCAAACACATGCTCCTTTTTCCCTCAAATGCACTTTCATTTCTATTCTCCATGTTGAATAATTTTCCTCATCAAGGATTGGAACTTCACCATCCATTTTTGTGTCCATGGATCTCCTCCAATATTGTTAAGGCTTATAGTGAAGGCCTACTCTGATACCAATTTTTGGGCACCCGTACCACACTAANGGGTGAATCAATGTATGGATATTTTTCAAATTCTCTTCACAAAACTCCTTAGTTAGCTATCACCATTTACTCATCACTTATTAATGTCATTTATAACCAGTTAAATGTGAACATATATCAACAACATGTAACAACAACATATATCGTCAATAATTCATCACCACAAGGAACACAAAGAACACAAGATGTATGTACAATTTCCTTTTTATTACAGACTAAAATCCTTGGGTTATCAACAACAACTGAATAGAGTACAACTCTACAATGCAAGACTCAACTTACACAACTCGACACCAACTGAGAGGAGGATTCAATCCTCAACATATACCAATCTGTCAATAAGTACACTACCTATCAGTAGTGCAACACATGTATGTACACGCCTTACTAGTAGTACAACTTGCATATGTACGCGTCTTGTATATACTAAAACATGCGTATCCCTTATGAACAATTAGGGTTTTCTCTCCTTGAAAACCTTAGATCCTTTGTAGCCTTCAGTCACATCCACTTCCTCCTTTCACTGTCTAATCTATACCATAACCAATAACAACACATATATGCTTTCCAACAACTTACTCATGCTCCTCAACCATACAATATGAATGTTACTTAATCATGTATAAGTAACCAATATACTATGGAAAACATATCAGCACTGAAACATAAGAGTGTTGCTCACTCAGTCAATCAACCACATAAACCATATCACAACAACCATACCAAGAATTCCTTAAGGATTCACCATACCATAAGCAAGATTATCCATCAAAACAATCATGTAACCATACCAGAACGTTTATGGCAGATCTGAGCCCATAGAATGCAGTTCTGGAACTTGATTCAGACTTCAAGAACCTGACATCATCTCACACTCAAGTCTTCATGAATTCCTCCAACTGTACATGCTTTTTCATCCTTCATCCCGCATGTGTATGTGCTCTAGTACATTGCAACCCACGTATGTACACTCTCTGGCACACTGTTTCTCGCGTACTCCTTCAGAAACTAAGGTTTATGAACTTTCAAAAACTTCTCAATCAAGATCTCAGACTTACAAAAACTTTGATGCGTCCATGAGATCCTCTAGTCAATCTCTCTCTCAGAATAGATCCTCAATATATGCTGAGGATTTATGTGAAATTCCACATACCACCAAAAATGGCATGACAAGAACTATCCATATACGATAGTTTCATTGAAAAATCCATTGATATTCATCTCATTATTACACAATTAAGCACAGGTTCTCTAACAATACTTCTAGGATAACTCAACCACAAAGTGTCTTCTCGTGAGGGCTTTCACCATAAGGAGACCACTTTGTATTTCATCCATTTGTACTTCCTATCACTCATTACAAGACAATAATGAGTCATCTTTATATCAATCCAAATGGAATAAACCATGAAAATACATCATTATGACATTGTCCCTTTGTCATTGATTCCATGCATGATCACATAATCCAACGATCAATATCAAGCCATCAATGACAACACATCAATCCATCTTCATCTATGCATCATATGACAACATATTTATCAATCCATTAACAACAATGACAATACATACTTCATCAATATACTATGATAAGACATTGTTCCTTTGACATCAATGATAACATGATCCAACAACACCTTCAAAGGTAAATTTGGTCCTCTAGACCCATCGACACTTCAAAATGTTATTTCCATGTGGTCAGGGAACTAAGTCCTATGTTTGATTCTTTGACAAGGAATCAATTTCAGATTTCATTGCTTGTTCCCATTCAGGTCAACCTTCAACATCTGACTAGGAAAAAAGGTCAGAAGTTTCAAGAACATGAGTCATCAAGGAAACATTGGCATGTTTCTTTTGAATTTGAGAGTGTCTTCCATGGGAGGCATCTCCAAAATCAACTCCAATGACTTCAATTGTCTTGGCATCCCATCGGGGAAGACAAGAGACAGATGAATCGTGATGCACGAAAATGGGTGGATTAGAAGTTGGAGGGTCTTTAGTAGATGGACCAGTCGGAATAGACGATGTCAAATTAGTCAACATAGAGATCGAAAAGTGAGTCAAAACAAGTGGATTCGATGAACCAATCAAAGGAATAAAGAGAGGAGAGGGAGAAACAATGTCCAATAAAATATCAAAGGGATCATCCTACAAAAAATCCAGAGGAGGATTTCATTAACTTAATTCTAAAAGACTTCTCATCAAATTGAACATTACATTGAACAATGATCTATAATCATATGAGATCAAATAGTTGATAGGATTTTGACTCTTCAAAGTATCCCATAATGATGCAAGGATGACTCTTTGCATCCAATTTCTTTTGAAAATCATCAGGAATGTGGGCCCACAAAACACATCCAAACACACAGAGGTGGCCAACAAAAGGTTTCTTCCCATACAACCATTCGATTGGAGTCATGGAAGGAACAACTCAAGTGAAGATGTAGTTGAGTATATAGTTTGCACAATACATTGCTTCATCCCATAAGCGAGGGGGTATATCTTTAGCCTACAATAGAAATCTATCCATCTTGACTAATGTTTGATTCTTATGTTTTGAAACTCCATTATTTTATGGTGTGTGAGGAACCAACCTATGCTAGTCAATACCATATATAAGTAGGCATTATTCAAAGAGTCTATTGACACACTCACCACCATTGTCATATCTCAAGCACTTAATGGGTCGACCACATTGCTTTTCATCTAAGGGCCAAAATCCTTTGAACTTCTCAAAGACAAGACTTTTATTTTTCAGGAAAAAGACCCATGTGAAATGAGAGAAATCATCAATGAATGGAAAAAAGTACCTTGCACCTTCCATTGAAGGTAAGTTGATAAAATAAACATCACTATGAACCGGTTCTACTAGGTTCTTTGCTTGCCATGCTTGTCCAGATTCGAAAGGTTACCGATGATGCTTTCCAAGTATGCAACCCTTACATAAACCTTCAAGAGGAAACACTTTCAGTAGACCAGTAACCATGTTCTGAGTTACAAGTTCCTGCAGACTACATAAATTTAGATGTCTGAGTCATTTATGCCAAATTTGAGTTCTCTCATCAGTGTGAGAAATGATTGAAGTCGATTCTAATTCAGGTCGATTCAAGTCATGAAACTTTTATAAGGTGTCCATTGGGTCCAAAATACTATAAAAAACAATCGAATTTCATTTCTTCATGTCCCAAACATAGAACCGATCTGGCCAAAATTACATAATCTTACCGGTCTGAGTCAACTTAGCAACATAAAAAAGATCAGCATTGAGATTTGGTACATGATAGACATTGACAATTTTACCATGTTGACAAGCTACATCACCTTGACTAGCAACATCCAAAGAAAAATAACTAACAACATATATTCTACTTTCTTAGTCTTTATTCAGTCTCATGAATAAAGTGACATCCTTTGCCATGTGATGAGTGCACCTGAAGTCGACAACCCATTCATTCTGTGTCATATGAGACAAGAAGGCCTGAGAAGTCTCGACTTGGAACTTAGGTGAAATTATCAGGGGTCAGAAAATAGTCAACGCATCTCCTTCAAGCCTCTAAATCGTCTCGCTTCTTGAAGAATTTATTCTCAATGTGTCTAGTATTTCCACAGTACCAACATATATTCTTATTTTGACTTCACTGTGGTTATCTCTGGGGTCCTTGATCAATATATGCATGTTTCTATGTAGAAACATGCATATACACTCTATTCCTAGAACCCATCTTTCCCTTACTCTTGAGAAAGTGATTCTGGTGTTTAGTACCAAGATTTCCTTCTTCCAACAATCTATGTTGATCGGTGATCAAAAGTTCACAAAAAACTTCAAAGGAGTAGTCCTTACCATCTTGATTATGTTCTAGCCAAGTGATGCATAAGGTCGATACAAACACATCAAAGGTTTTTCTCAAATTTATCAGGATCAAATCAATGCATTGTCCATCTTTCTTCTTGTAGCCTTCTCCACATTCACTCAATTTCAATTGAAGTTCCTTAACACATTCCAAATAGTTCTCCATTCTCTCAAAGGAATGAATATTGAGAGAGATCAACTCTTTCTCTAACTACATGATGTGGCTTTCATCGACTTAGTCAAACAAGGTCTTCAACTTCTTCCAGACCAGATGTAGAAAACCAAGTCCATCGAGATGAAAACACATTTCTCATGAGATGTAGGTAGTGATGACCCATACAAATTCATCCTTCTTTACATCCATGATTTTTTTTTTCAAAGCGTCTATTGGATCTCGGATCAAAACCTTGGTATACTGCCACAGTCCCTTACATTTCAACAAAGTATCCATATCTAGATCCCATACTACATGATTTGATCTTTTCAGAACAATAGGATTGATATTCGAATCCGTCTTTGATATCTATATAGACTATTTTTTTTTTCAATAAGTTCCAATCATAAAACCATTGGCCCAGAGTCAATTGCACAACAAATCCGACTCTAGAAGGAAAACAAATAATATTTCAAGGTTTTAAACCATCAAATTTAATACCATGTTGTAGAATGGGGTGGAACTCAATATGAAACAAAGAAAACAACGCTGCAGATAGAAGAGGAATTTTTTTTTTTAAAGAAGAGAGGTGGCGTCTAAAGACACTGTTAGAAAACTTAAGCAAAACACACTATGATAAGAAAATCATAGTGCATATTTCACATCTTGATTTGCATGATCATACGTAATATAAAATTATTTCATATCACTAATGACCCAAGGGGTCTTCTTTTATAGTCTCAATATCCAACTGATTCCCACAAAATATGAAAGATCTTGTCCACATACAATGATTGATGGTTAGAGTTGGTCCCACAAAATATGTTGTGGCAAGGCCACTCGTCGGGACTGGAATTGACCAACTATCCTTCCAACTCATAGTCAAATGTAGGGATGGTCAATCCACCGCCTGACTATCTTCGAATGCTGGATGACTACTTGATTGAATGTGTCAAGATGTAGGTCAACCTCTCAACCAATTGAACCTAGAAGATGTGTGATGAACCATCAATGCTTGATGTTCCAACACTAGTGTCAATTCTATTAAGGGGGATGGATTCCCAAATCTCAATAGTAGGGATTAGACACCCAAGGATGAGGCTCAATTAGACTCCTCCATGTTTGGTGTGGAATAATCCTTCGATTTGATGGTCCGACAACTGATTGATGGGATTTAATATTTCTCCTTTTTCTTTTCATGTTTTCCAATTTTATAAAATAACTGTAGAACGTAAAGTAATCTAATAGATTTAAAATAATTTTTTCATGTAGGATAACATATAAGAACATTAAATGAATACGAAACACAATGTGTGATCCTCTTGGAAGTAATTCCTCTAAGAAATTTCTACTACATAATAACATTCAAGAGTTATAGATAGTGTAAAGTTCCAATACTACAATGATTTTTGTATTTGGAAAGCCACTCTTCTGTTAATATCCCAATGCCATGATATTCCTCACCGTGAGCCTTCTAAATTCCTTTGATGTACTCAATCTAGTCATGCATTTTGGCTTGTCTATCATGCTATTTCATGATATATTTTTGTACTACTAATAGTTATAGAGTCTCTTTTTGAAGCTCTTCTATCTTGGCGATGAAAATCATTCTTATCTTCTCATGTTTAATGTCTTCTTCAAGGATATTAGACTCATCCCTATTTGGTGTGGAATAATCCTTCGATTTGATGGTCCGACAATTGATTGATGGGATTTAATATTTCTCCTTTTTCTTTTCATGTTTTCCAATTTTATAAAATAACTGTAGAAAGTAAAGTAATCTAATTAGACACCTCTTTGTTTGGTGTGGAATAATCCTTCAATTTGATGGTCTGACAAATGATTGATGGGATTTAATATTTCTCCTTTTTCTTTTCATGTTTTCCAATTTTATAAAATAATTGTAGAAAGTAAAGTAATCTAACAGATTTAAAATAAATTTCTCATGCATGATAACATATAAGAACATTAAATGAATATGAAACACAACGTGTGATCCTCTTGGAAGTAATTCCTCTAAGAAATTTCTACTTCATAATAACATTCAAGAGTTATATATAGTGTAAAGTTGAAAAATATGAAAATAAAATACCCAAAATTAATTCAACATTTTTTTCAAAATCTAATAACTAAGAAAGAATTCACCAAGAATAATAGCAATTCATTCAATCATGTAAGATATATTAGCATCAATTGAATTTTTTATTGGATGACTGAGACATTTAAACAACAATAGAATAATCCACGACAAAGAATAAAGGTACATAAACTCCTCAACAAAGCAAAAAAATCCTTGGCTCCAATAAGAGTTTATGAAATTAGCTTTGAAATAGTTCGTTGCTACAATATTTGAAAAAAATCATCTCAGAGCCAAAAATCTTGTTCTAAGAGATCGATGCCCTCAGTTTATAATTATAATTACAAACTTTAAGTGGTATTTAAAGAAAAAATATGAGAGTTAAAAATATTGCATGTCTTTTATGATTCTAGTGATCTTGGAGATTCGATCGTTGCATGTTCTGCATCATAACTGGGTGATCTAGGAGGCTTGTCCATTGCATGTTTGGTATCATAATTGGCCCATTGTTCAAAAATTTATTCATACAACTACTAATGAGGGAAGACATATTGATCCATCGATAAACTTAGACTTTCCTTTTCATGCTTGAAACATTGGACATAATTTTCTATTTTTGGAATCATGGACTCTAATTTAGTAAACATCCTAGTTTCCTCAACCAATAAATTTTATATGTCACCATGTTCTATATATGTAAATCTTTTGACCTTATCTTTATGTCGTCCTTCCACTTGCTTGAAATATGATACCACTTCATCAATTGGCCGAAACTCCACAGGTTGGCCAAAAATAGGTAATTGTCTATCAACCATGGTGTCATTCATAAACTACCACAATTTCATGCATGCTATACATTCCTCATCCTCTTGATCCTTTGAAATTATAGACAGTTCTTTCCAATACTACAATGATTTCTATATTTGGAAATCCACTCTTCTGTTAAGATCCTAATGCCATGATATTCCTCACCGTGAGCCTTCTAAATTCTTTTGATGTACTCAATCTAGTCATGCATTTTGGCTTGTATCTCATGCCATTTCATGATATCTTTGTGTACTACTAATAGTTGTAGAGTTTCTTCTTGAATCTCTTCTATATTGGCGATGAAAATCATTCTTATCTTCTCATGTTTAATGTCTTCTTCAAGGATATATTGCACAAACTTGGTTATGACATCAAGTGATCATTTATAGTAACTTACCTAGTTCCTTAGTAAATCTAGCTCATTTCTCATATTCTCTATCTTAATCTCATCATCCTTGGCCTTATCAATGGTATCTTAAAAAATTACTACCCTAGTAGATAAGAGTTTAGTAAAATTTTCTCCCTTGGTGTCCATCAAAGGATCCTATGTAATGCATATTATTCACTATCTATATCTATTATTCTCCTCTTCTACATTCTCTTGACGATGACTTTCCTCCTTTGCTTGTAAGAAATGGATTCAAACTCAACAATTTCCTCCACATGGTCTGGGATTTTTTGATAAACCCATGATAAAATATTTTTCGAGGATACCAAGGGTGCAAAATTGTTTCATAGAAGGTTCCTTCCCTTTGTCAATTGTTTGAATATCTTCCAACTTTTGGGCTTGATTAGAAATTTCGTGGGAAATCTTTTCAATTGTGTCATCCATTCCAAATATATCTTCCTCATGTTTATTCTTATCCCCTTTATATTCTTCATGTTTATTATATGAAACAAGCACATATTCATTAGTATTAGAATAGTCAATGAACTCTTTAGGAATGGCTACAGGTTGCTACATTGAATTCTCACCTTATGCTTGCTATGGAACACCTCGTTCCCTTACAACTAACTCTTGTTTCAATTTATCTTCCTCTTCCTCTCTCTTCCTCCTTTTCTCCTTGTCTTCTTCTTTCTCTAACTTTCTTTCTCTCTCTTATTCGGCAAATAATTTTTCCTTTTTTCTTCTTTGGCATCCTTTCTTTTGGATTCTATTTCTTTTTGAAGAACCTCATCTTCTTTTTTCTCTTAAGCTCATGTTCTTGCTTCCTTTGAGATTCCTATTCTTGATGTAATCTCAACTTCTCATCTTGAACAACCTTTAACTCTAAATCCTCTTTAAATTTGATTTATTCCAATCTCCTAGCTTCTTGGGATTATATTTGAGCTCTCTCAATAGCTAATCCTCTCTGTATCTCAAACATTTGTTCGTGCATGGACAAATTTTTAAAATTTTTCACATGAGGTTTCTTGTTTCCTTCCAATACTTCCTCTCAATCATAAGCATCTTGAAAAAATATTTTTTCTTCCCATTTATCATGACTATAAGGCCAATCTACAAACACTAAATACGATGTTTGGAAACTAGCCCCTTTGGACCATGCCTTCTAAATTGTCTCAATGACAACCAATATTCTAGATGACTAGTTTCTTCTTATCTGGCATGCTTTCGGTCTTTGATGAAATAGTGTCCTAGTTTGAAACCATAAGGTATAAAATATTTTTCTTCACCTCCTTTAGTATGAATATTAAACCCTTGAAATACCATTTGATATTCTATTTCCCCCATAACTAGTCATTCTGGTACATATTTTGGCAAAATATGAGGTGATGCAGTTGCACCAAAAATCCTTATGTAAGTGAGGTACTTTGTATGTACCAATTACAAACATAACTTATCAACTTCTTTGCATCATCATTCAACCTAGGACATTCTTAGAAAATGATGAAATATAACTTTGCTAAGAAATGATCATGGATTTTTGTATATTTTATTTTTTTACTTGTTCACCCACACAATATGAAAGTATACACAAGCCAAGGCTTCTAAACTATGCCAACTAATATTGATTCCTAGAAATAAGTTTTTAGCACACGCAACATCCAATAAGTAAGAGGCCATATAAAAGGTAGGAATTGTACTAGGTGTCCCTTTTTCCTTGTGAACCCATTCAATCATTATACCAAACTGATTAGATAAGATGCCTCCCCAATTATAGAGTTTTCATGTTGTAGCCACTTGTTGGACCTTGACCAAGTTTTGAGGATCCTTGGTCATGTTTGACCTATTTTTGGGACTTTGACAGGCTGTCGAAGGTGGAGCATAAGATGAAGCAGAGATCGCGGGATCTTGGCCCCTTTTAGGGCCCTTTTTGGGATTCGAGATTATGTAACGAGTATGGGAATGTCGACCCATGGGTTTACCCATGCTTAGGCCTATTTTGTATGTATAAATAGATGCTAAGGTGATGTAGTGAGTATGAATGGCTAAGTTCTAGAGTTGGATCTGTGTGATCAAGAGTTGTGAGTGCTTTGTGCATATTGTGTGAGGATTGCAAGGCTAGTGCAAGTAACTATAAGAGACTGTGTGAAGGCTTGGTGCTATACCCTAGTGAGAAGAAGGAGGATCTGGCGGAGTGCGTGCAGATCTCCTGTCTTCTGCAGAGTAGGACTTGGATGCTATGTTCCTGTAAGAATCTTGGCCAAAGATAATAAAGAAGAGAAGAGTTGGTGGACGTAGCCCCAGGGTGGGGGTGAACCATGTACATGTTGTGTTGATATGCTTTGTGCAGTGTATTGATGTGTTTATTTTCTTAGTGCTTTAATATAGGTGAATGATATGTTGATTCTTAGTGCTTAATAATATGGATGGATGTTAGATATGACTTATATACATGTGCTTAGTGCTTGAATCTGCTAGAGCTGGTTGAATACTGTGATGCTCTGTAATTAGGGTTTAACTGCGTTGTAACTGAGACTGAATATTGATGAATGTTAACTGATGAGTTCTCTGTTAAGTGTTAGAATCACAGATCTATGTCCCAGCTAAGGTTGCAAACATCTAAGTCTTGAAACCACCCTTACCTCTACCTTGGGTAAGACTTCATCTGCTTCGTAGGTGTTGCCGAAAGGGTCGATAGTTAGGGTTTTTTTGGTGTGCTGTTGTAGCATTGAACCCTGGGTCTACCCCTGTGCCAAAAAATGGTTCCGTTGTCGGGACCTGAAACTATGAGTGCTGGGAACTGAAGAAAAAGAAGCTTTGTGCGAAAAAATGACCTGAAATTGTGAAATCTCTATGCGTAGATCTGTCGCTTTAGTGCACAGTATTCTACTCGATCTGTGAAGCTCTGTGCTAAGAAAATAAGTCTGATCTAAAGAAAAGAGGTAAGATCTGAATGGTTTGTTCTCTGCTAGAGGTAAGAATAGTGAATTTTTTTATATCTGGAAGCTTTGTGCTCTGCTGAAGATAAGATTAGTAGAAATTTTTGTTTCTAAAGTATGGATCTAGGTATGTTTGATAAGATTTGTCTAGATTTAAAACTAGGGCACTGATAGATGAAATAATATTTGATATGAGTAGATCTAACAAGAATAGTGAAAGATATGTTATACCTATGCATAGAGAGAATGTTTGGACTAACAAATGGATGCAGGATCCTAGAAATAATTTTTTGCAGGTTAGCTACCATGATCCTAGTGCGTAGTATAGGAAAGGTTGGGGATCATTTAAGAGAAAGAGGGGATTAAATCTTTGTTACAATTGCAAAAAACCAGGACATCTTGCTAAGGAATTCCCTAGTAGAAGACCTAGTTGCCTCTGTTGCAAACCTATGGACCATCAATTATTGGATTGCCCTAGATTGATTGCTAAGGTTGAAAGGATGAATATGGAACAAGTAGACCTTAAGAAAGGTCAAGCAACTGAGATTATGACAGAACCCCAAAAATAATCAGAAAACGTATTGCTATAGATGAAAGAAACCCTGAATGGGCACTGACATATCATCTTATAAGAGATGTTCAAAGAAAAAGAATGCATTGAAGTAAGAATAAGAGACTTCGACATTGATTGTGTTCTAGATGAGGAAACACAGGAAAATATCATGACAGAAAGAACTTGGGAAATTCCAGGGAAGCCTGCTATGATTCCTTCATTGGGAGGAATAGGATTATTCAGAGGAAAGATGATAACCCTATGTGGAAGACTTACCCAGATATCTCTGAGTGTCAATGGAACTTCAAGAGAGGAAGAATTCTCCATTTTCTATGTTACTAGGAAAACCTTGGATTGAAGGAGAACAGGCCAGAAGAAAAGAAGAAGAAATATTAGAGCAGAAGAAGCAAGAGTTGAAAGATTTCATGACTAGGAGGATCACACACTTGATTGAAGAACAGGAGAACTGAGCGAAGCTGCTTAAAACCAAAGACTTGGATGTTGAAGTAGGAATAACACTATATGATTCACAGAAGATTGAAGTACCTATTCTAGATACAGATGAAGTATTATCCCTAACTTCTAGGAAAGAATCTCACCAGAGCGAAGTTACTCTGCCAAAATAAGAGAAGAATCAGAATGGAAAAGGGAATTCCGAGACAAAGCTCACCAGAAACAAGGCTAGAAAAATAAGTAAGAAGAGAGCTAAAATCGAAAAGTTACAGAAGGTTCCAGAGGGAACTTCACAGAAGGAAAATTTGCAAAATTGGAACTTCGATGGGATATTAAAACTACGTCACATGGCACTTCGCCATGGCGATGCAATATAGCCATTAGGGACAGTATAACCATTAGACCAACGGCCTGAATGGGTAGAAATGCATTTATGATCAGAATTTTTTCCACAAGACTGTTGGGACCGCACCATAACGAACATAACTGAGTTAACGAAGGATTCTCACCCATTGCAAGAGATCCCTTGCCAAGTTATCTATTTATCCCGTTTCACCTTTCAACGAGAACACTTTTGCTAACTGTGAATTTGAGCCCACAGACTAGTTGATTTCACACAGTGCTCATCGCGCTATCACCAATCATCCCGTTTCATTGAGCAGTTACTCTTTGAACCTGAGATATTCAACCATGAGCGTGCATGTCGGACGAGCTTAGCACTGCAGAGAAAATTGTCAAAGAAGTTCTCATTGACATAATGATTGAAAGAGTTATGTATGAAAGAGAAATGTCTGCAATTATTCAAGCATCATCAACGAGAGGAGTACAAGCCTCTTCGTTGACTGCTCGCAGAGCCAGATCATCCCGACCATCTGTGGAAAAGAGAACCAAACACAAAGATAATAGCCAATGCGAAGCTGATCCCGTCCATATTGCCCGACTACATCTCGCCTCTAGCCAATGTGGTGATTCGTGATAGTGTGTCAAGAGATTTCGATTACACCATGGTTACTGCGTACCTCCCAAAGGGGATACACGCAGTGAGAGCACAATAGGACAAGATCGCAATGTTGAAGTTTAGTGACTTCAACCTCGAAGATCACAAGAACTATAGCATGCTCGCCCCGTAAAAATACTTAACCAAGATGAAGTGGAAGAACTCAAAGATAATCCCCCAATCGTCGTCGATGAACCTCGCGTTGTCCACCCTACTAAATGTAATGAAAATCCCACACTTCGGAAGGCATCGGGAAGTGAATGCCCATGTCAAGCTATTAATTTCATGTTACCATGGCGGTTACTTATGGCTAGACCGCCGTATTATAGTTTATCCGACATTGATCCATAGGATCATGGGATTATGTAACACCCAGTTTCCCCCAGCTTGTAAATATAACTAGACTGGCCAAGAACTATGGCAAACTCATAAATGAGAATATGTGATGTAAATGGACCTTGAGAAGAGGTCAATGAATGTGAATAACATTCTGAATTTATTGCAAGACTGTTGATGAGGGGATGTGCAGAAAAAGAGACCATGATGGCGGTGGAGGGCACCTGAAAAGGCTAGCATTAACTTCCACCAAGAATTAAATACCGTATTTGGACTCCACTGGCCCAGAGAACCAAAAGCGGCTCACTGGCCCTGAAATTCAATGCCTCGCAGGCTGGTAGGTGGATGTCTTGATGAGGGATGGGATGGTGATCCGCCCATCCGTAGAGCCATCAGGCCTGATTGGCGTGAGGGTAATCATGCCACACGCAACCTCGTGAGAGGATAAGGCATATGGCATAGACGATTGAAGGGGAAGACGCGAGGGGAACTCTGGCATTACGCAGAGTGAGTGATAGTAGAGAGGAAGGATTGCAACCTTCGCTCCTGGTCACTGGCAGATAGAGAGACGCAGTCTCAGAGCATCGTGGTCTCAGCTCG
>JASDQU010506417.1:0-14972 GCA_032191745.1 Picea mariana | reverse complement strand
TTTGAAAATCATCAGGAATGTGGGCCCACACAACACATCCAAACACACAGAGGTGGCCAATAAAAGGTTTCTTCCCATACAACCATTCGATTGGAGTCATGGAAGGAACAACTCAAGTGGAGATGTAGTTGAGTATATAGTTTGCACAATACACTGCTTCATCCCATAAGCGAGGGTTAGATATTTAGCCTACAATAGAAATCTATCCATATTGACTAATGTTTGATTCTTATGTTTTGAAACTCCATTATTCTATGGTGTGTGAGGAACCAACCTCTGCTAGTCAATACCATATATAAGTAGGCATTATTCAAAGAGTCTATTGACACACTCACCACCATTGTCATATCTCAAGCACTTAATGGGTCGATCACATTGCTTTTTAGCAAAGGCCCCAAATCCTTTGAACTTCTCAAAGACAAGATTTTTATTTTTCAAGAAAAAGATCCATGTGAAATGAGAGAAATTATCAATGAATGGAAAAATGTACCTTGCACCTTCCATTGAAGGTAAGTTGATAAAATAAAAATCAATATGAACCAGTTCTACTAGGTTCTTTGCTTGCCACGCTTATCCAGATTCGAAAGGTTACTGATGATGCTTTCCAAGTATGCAACCCTTACATAAACCTTCAAGAGGAAACACTTTTAGTAGACCAGTAACCATGTTCTGAGTTACAAGTTCCTGCAGACTACATAAATTTAGATGTCTGAGTCGTTCATGCCAAATTTGAGTTCTCTCATCAGTGTGAGAAATGAGTGTAGTCAATTCCGATTCAGGTCGATTCAAGTCACGAAAATTTAATAAGGTGTCCATTGGGTCAAAAACACTATAAAAAACAATCAAATTTCATTTCTTTATGTTCCAAACATAGAATCGATCTGACCAAAATTACATAATCTTACCGGTCTGAGTCAACTTAGCAACATAAAAAAGATCAGTATTGAGATTTGGTACATGATAGACATTGACAATTTTACCATGTCAACAAGCTACATCACCTTGACTAGCAACATTCAAAGAAAAATAACCAACAACATATATTCTACTTTCTTCGTCTTTATTCAGTCTAAGGAATAAAGTGGCATCCTTTGCCATGTGATGAGTGCACTTGGAGTCGACAACCCATTCATTCTGTGCCATATGAGACAAGAAGGCCTGAGAAGTCTCGACTTGGAACTTAGGTGAAATTATCAGGGGACGAAAAATAGTCAATGCATCTCCTTCAAGCCTCTAAATCATCTCGCTTCTTGAATCATTTATTCTCAATGTGTCTAGTATTTCCACAATACCAACATGTATTCTTATTTTGACTTCGTTGTGGTTATCTATGGGGTCCTTGATCAATATATGCAAGTTTCTATGTAGAAACATTAGTATACACTCTATTCCTGGAACCCATCTTTCCCTTACTCTTGAGAAAGTGATTCTAGTGTTTAGTACCAAGATTTCCTTCTTCCAACAATCTATGTTGATCGGTGATCAAAAGTTCACAAAAAACTTCAAAGGAGTAGTCCTTACCATCTTGATTATGTTCTAGCCAAGTGATGCATAAGGTCGATACAAACACATCAAAGGTTTTTCTCAAATTTATCAGGATCAACTCAATGCATTGTCCATCTTTCTTCTTGTAGCCTTCTCCACATTCACTCAATTTCAATTGAAGTTCCTTAACACATTCCAAATAGTCCTCCATTCTCTCAAAGGAATGAAGATTGAGAGAGATCAACTCTTTATCTAACTACATGATGTGGCTTTCATCGACTTAGTCAAACAAGGTCTTCAACTTCTTCTAGACCAGATGCAGAAAATCAAGTTCGTCGAGATGAAATTACATTTCTCATGAGATGTAGCTCGTGATGACCCATACAAATTCATCCTTATTTACATCAATGCTTTTTTTTTCAAAGCGTCTATTGGATCTCAGATCACAACCTTGGTATATTGCCACAGTACCTTACATTTCAACAAAGTATCCATATCTAGAGCCCATACTACATAGTTTGATCTTTTTAGAACAATAGGATTGATATTCGAATCCATCTTTGATATCTATACAGACTGTTTTTTTTTCAATAAGTTCCAATCATAAAACCATCGGCCTAGAGTCAATTGCACAACAAATCCTACTCTACAATGAAAAAAAATAATATTTCAAGGTCTTAAACCATCGAATTTAATACCATGTTGGAGAATGGGGTGGAACTCAATATGAAACAAAGAAAACAACTCTGCAGATAGAAGAGGAATTTTTTTTTTGAAGAAGAGAGGTGGCATCTAAAGACACCATTAGAAAACTTAAGCAAAACACACTATGATAAGAAAATCATAGTGCATATTTCACATATTGATTTGCATGATCATACATAATATAAAATGATTTCATATCACTAATGACCCAAGGGGTCTTCTTTTATAGTCTCAATATCCAACTGATTCCCACAAAATACGAAAGATCTTGTCCACATACAATGATTGACGGTTAGAGTTGATCCCACAAAATATGCTATGGAAAGTCCACTCGTCAGGACTGGAATTGACCAACTATCCTTCTAACTCATAGTCAAATGCAGGGATTGTCAATCCACCGCCTGACTATCTTCGAATGCTGGTCGACTACTTGACTGAATGTGTTGAGATGTAGGTCAACCTCTCAACCGACTGAGCCTAGAAGATGTGTGATGAACCATCAATGCTTGATGTTCCAACACTAGTGTCAATTCTATTGAGGGGGATGGATTTCCAAATATCAATAGTAGGGATTAGACACCCAAGGATGAGGCTCAATTAGACTCCTCCATGTTTGGTGTGGAATAATCCTTCGATTTGATGGTCTGACAACTGATTGATGGGATTTAATATTTCTCCTTTTTCTTTTCATGTTTTCCAATTTTATAAAATAACTGTAGAACGTAAAGTAATATAATAGATTTAAAAGAATTTTTTCATGTAGCATAACATATAAGAACATTAAATGAATACGAAACACAATGTGTGATCCTCTTGGAAGTAATTCCTCTAAGAAATTTCTACTCCATAATAACATTCAAGAGTTATAGATAGTATAAAGTTCCAATACTACAATGATTTCCGTATTTGAAATCCACTCTTCTGTTAATATCCCAATGCCATGATATTCCTCACTGTGAGCCTTCTAAATTCCTTTGATGTACTCAATCTAGTCATGCATTTTGGCTTGTCTATCATGCCATTTCATGATATATTTTTGTACTACTAATAGTTATAGAGTCTCTTCTTGAAGCTCTTCTATCTTGGCGATGAAAATCATTCTTATCTTCTCATGTTTAATGTCTTATTCAAGGATATTAGACTCATCCCTATTTGGTGTGGAATAATCCTTCGATTTGATGGTCCGACAATTGATTAATGGGATTTAATATTTCTCCTTTTTCTTTTCATGTTTTCCAATTTTATAAAATAACTGTAGAAAGTAAAGTAATCTAATTAGACACGTCCTTGTTTGGTGTGGAATAATCCTTCAATTTGATGGTCTGACAAATGATTGATGGGATTTAATATTTCTCCTTTTTCTTTTCATGTTTTCCAATTTTATAAAATAATTGTAGAAAATAAAGTAATCTAATAGATTTAAAAGAAATTTGTCATGCATGATAACATATAAGAACATTAAATCAATATGAAACACAATGTGTGATCCTCTTGGAAGTAATTCCTCTAAGAAATTTCTACTTCATAATAACATTCAAGAGTTATATATAGTGTAAAGTTGAAAAATATGAAAATAAAATACCCAAAATTAATTCAACATTTTTTTCAAAAAATAATAACTAAGAAAGAATTCACCAAGAATAATAGCAATTCATTCAATCATGTAAGATAACTTAGCATCAATTGGATTTTTTATTGGATGACTGAGACATTTAAACAACAATAGAATAATCCACGACAAAGAATAAAGGTACATAAATTCCTCGGCAAAGCAAAAAAATCCTTGGCTCCAATAAGAGTTTATGAAATTAGCTTTGAAATAGTTCGTTGCTACAATATTTGAAAAAAATCACCTCAGAGCCAAAAATCTCTTTTTAAGCGATCGATGTCCTAAGTTTATAATTATAATTACAAACTTTAAGTAGTATTTAAAGAAAAAATATGATAGTTAAAAATATTGCATGTCTTTTATGATTCCAGTGATCTTTGAGATTCGGTCGTTGCATGTTCTGCATCATAACTGGGTGATCTAGGAGGCTTGTCCATTGCATGTTTGGTATCATAATTGGCCCATTGTTCAAAAATTTATTCATACAACTACTAATGAGGGAAGACATACTGATCCATCGATAAACTTAGACTTTCTTTTCATGCTTGAAACATTGGACATAATTTTCTATTTTCGGAATCATGGACTCTAGTTTAGTAAACATCCTAGTTTCCTTAACCAATAAATTTTATACGTCACCATGTTATATATATGTAAATATTTTGACCTTATCTTCATGTCGTCCTTCCACTTGCTTGAAATATGATACCACTTCATCAATTGGCCGAAACTCCACAGGTTGGCCAAAAATAGGTAATTGTCTATCAACCATGGTGCCATTCATAAACTACCACAATTTCATGCATGCTATACATTCCTCATCCTCTTGATCCTTTGAAATTATAGACAGTTCTTTCCAATACTACAATGATTTCTATATTTGGAAATCCACTCTTCTGTTAAGATCCTAATGCCATGATATTCCTCACCGTGAGCCTTCTAAATTCCTTTGATGTACTTAATCTAGTCATGCATTTTGGCTTGTATCTCATGCCATTTCATGATATCTTCGTGTACTACTAATAGTTGTAGAGTTTCTTCTTGAATCTCTTCTATATTGGCGATGAAAATCATTCTTATCTTCTCATGTTTAATGTCTTCTTCAAGGATATATTGCACAAACTTGGTTATGACATCAAGAGATCATTTATAGTAACTTACCTAGTTCCTTAGTAAATCTAGCCCATTTCTCATATTCTCTATCTTAATCTCATCATCCTTGGCCTTATCATTGGTATCTTAAAAAATTACTACCCTAGTAGATAAGAGTTTAGTAAAATTTTCTCCCTTGGTGTCCATCAAAGGATCCTATGTAATGCATATTATTCACTATCTATATCTATTATTCTCCTCTTCTACATTCTCTTGATGATGACTTGCCTCTTTTGCTTGTAAGAAATGGATTCAAACTCAACAATTTCCTCCACATGGTCTGGGATTTTTTGATAAACCCATGATAAAATATTTTTCGAGGCTACCAACGGTGCAAAATTGTTCCATAGAAGGTTCCTTCCCTTTGTCAATTGTTTGAATCTCTTCCAACTTTTGAGCTTGATTAGACATTTCGTGGGAAATCTTTTCAATTGTGTCATCCATTCCAAATATGTCTTCCTCATGTTTATTATTATCCCCTTTATATTCTTCATGTTTATTATATGAAACAAGCACATATTCATTAGTATTAGAATAGTCAATGAACTCTTTAGGAATGGCTACAGGTTGCTACATTGAATTCTCACCTTATGCTTGCTATGGAACACCTTGTTCCCTTACAACTAACTCTTGTTTCAATTTATCTTCCTCTTCCTCTCTCTTCCTCCTTTTCTCCTTGTCTTCTTCTTTCTCTAACTTTATTTCTCTCTCTTATTCTGCAAATAATTTTTCCTTTTTTCTTCTTTGGAATCCTTTCTTTTGGATTCTATTTCTTTTTTAATAACCTCATCTACTTTTTTCTCTTAAGCTCATGTTCTTGCTTCCTTTGAGATTCCTATTATTGATGTAATCTCAAATTCTCATCTTGAACAACCTTTAACTCTAACTCCTCTTTACATTTGATTTATTCCAATCTCCTAGCTTCTTGGGATTATATTTGAGCTCTCTCAATAGCTAATCCTCTCTGTATCTCAAACATTTGTTTGTGCATGGACAAATTTTTAAATTTTTTCACATGAGGTTTCTTGTTTCCTTCCAATACTTCCTCTCAATCATAAGCATCTTGAAAAAATAAATTTTCTTCCCATTTATCATGACTATAAGGTCAATCTACAAACACTAAATATGATGTTTGGAAACTAGCCCCTTTGGACCATGCCTTCTAAATTGTCTCAATGACAACCAATATTCTAGATGACTAGTTTCTTCTTATCTGGCATGCTTTGGGTCTTTGATGAAATAGTGTCCTAGTTTGAAACCATAAGGTATAAAAAAAATTTCTTCACCTCCTTTAGTATGAATATTAAACCCTTGAAATACCATTAGATATTCTATCTCCCCCATAACCAGTCATTCCGGTACATATTTTGGCAAAATATGAGGTGATGTAGTTGCACCAAAAGTCCTTATGTAAGTGAAGTGCTTTGTATGTACCAATTACAAACACAACTTATCAACTTCTTTGCATCATCATTCAACCTAGGACATTCTTAGAAAATGATGAAATATAACTTTGCTAAGAAATGATCATGGATTTTTGTATATTTTATTTTTTTACTTGCTCACCCACACAATATGAAAGTATACATGAGCCAAGGCTTCTAAACTATGCCAACTAATATTGATTCCTAGAAATAAGTTTTTAGCACACACAACATCCAACAAGTAAGAGGCCTTATAAAAGGTAGGAACTGTACTAGGTGTCCCTTTTTCCTTGTGAACCCATTCAATCATAATACCAAACTGATTAGATAAGATACCTCCCCAATTATAGAGTTTTCATGTTGTAGCCACTTGTTGGCCCTTGACCAAGTTTTGAGGATCCTTGGTCATGTTTGACCTATTTTTGGGACTTCGACAGGCTGTCGAAGGCGGAGCACAAGATGAAGCAGAGATCATGGGATCTTGGCCCCTTTTAGGGCCCTTTTTGGGATTTGAGATTATGTAACGGGTATGGGAATGTCGGCCCATGGGTTTACCCATGCTTAGGCCTATTTTGTATGTATAAATAGATGCTAAGGCAATGTAGTGAGTATGAATGGCTAAGTGCTAGAGTTGGATCTGTGTGATCAAGAGTTGTGAGTGCTTTGTGCATATTGTGTGAGGATTGCAAGGCTAGTGCAAGTAACTGTAAGAGACCGTGTGAAGGCTTGGTGCTATACCCTAGTGAGAAGAAGGAGGATTTGGCAGAGTGCGCAAAGATCTCTTGTCTTCTGCAGAGCAGGACTTGGATGCTATGCTCCTGTAAGAATCTTGGCCAAAGATAATAAAGAAGAGAAGAGTTGGTGGACGTAGCCCCAGGGTGGGGGTGAACCATGTACATGTTGTGTTGATATGCTTTGTGCAGTGTATTGATGTGTTTATGTGTTTATTTTCTTAGTGATTTAATATAGGCGAATGATCTGTTGATTCTTAGTGCTTAATAATATGGATGGATGTTAGATATGACTTATATACATGTGCTTAGTGCTTGAATCTTCTAGAGCTGGTTGAATACTGTGATGCTCTGTAATTAGGGTTTAACTGCGTTGTAAATGAGGCTGAATATTGATGAATGTTAATTGATGAGTTCTCTATTAAGTGTTAGAATCACAGATCTGTGTCCTGGCTAAGGTTGCAAACATCTAAGTACTGCAACCACCCCTGCCTCTACCTTGGGTGAGACTTCATCTGCTTCGTAGGTCTTGTCGAAAGGGTCGATAGTTATGGTTTTGTTGGTGTGCTGTTGTAGCATTGAACCTTGGGTCTGCCCCTGTGCCAAAAAATGGTTCTGTTGTCAGGACCTGAAACTGTGAGTTCTGGGAACTGAAGAAAAAGAAGCTTTGTGTGAAGAAATGACCTGAAATTGTGAAAGCTCTATGCGTAGATCTGTCACTCTAGTGCGCAGTATTCTACTCGATCTGTGAAGCTCTGTGCTAAGAAAATAAATCCAATTGGAAGAAAAGAGGTAAGATCTGAATGCTTTGTGCTCTGATAGAGGTAAGAATAGTGAAGTTTTTTAGATCTAGAAGCTTTGTGCTCTGTTGAATATAAGATTAGCAGAAATTTTTGTTTCTAAAGTATGGATCTAGGTATGTTTGATAAGATTTGTCTGGATTTAAAACTAGGGCACTGATAGATGAAATAATATTTGATATGAGTAGATTTGATAAGAATAGTGAAAGATATGTTATACCTATGCATAGAGAGAATGTTTGGACTAACAAATGGATGCAGGATCCTAGAAAGAATTTTTTGCAGATTAGCCACCATGATCCTAGTGTGTAGTACAGGAAAGGCTGGGGATCATTTAAGAGAAAGAGGGGATTAAATCTTTGTTACAGTTGCAAAAAACCAGGACATCTTGCTAAAGAATGCCCTGGTAGAAGACCTATTGGCCTCTGTTACAAACCTATGGACCATCAATTATTGGATTTCCCTAGATTGATTGCTAAGGTTGAAAGGATGAATATGAAACAAGTAGACCCTGAGAAAGGTCAAGCAACTGAGATTATGACAGAACCCCAAAAATAATCAGAAAACGTATTACTACAGATGAAAGAAACCCTGAATGGGCACTGACATATCATCTTATAAGAGATCTTCAAAGAAAAAGAATGCATTGAAGTAAGAATAAGAGACTTTGACATTGACTGTGTTCTAGATGAGGAAACATAGGAAAATATCATGATAGAAAGAACTTGGGAAATTCTAGGGAAGCCTGCTATGATTCCTTCATTGGGAGGAATAGGATTATTCAGAGGAAAGATGATAACCCTATGTGGAAGAATTACCCAGATATCTCTGAGTGTCAATGGAACTTCGACAGAGGAAGAATGCTCCATTTGCTATGTTACTAGGAAAACCTTGGATTGAAGGAGATCAGGCCGGAAGAAAAGAAGAAGAAATATTAGGGCAGAAGAAGCAAGAGTTGAAAGATTTCATGACTAGGAGGATCACACACTTGATTGAAGAACAGGAGAACTGAGCGAAGCTACTTAAAACCAGAGACTTGGATGTTGAAGTAGGAATAACACTAGATGATTCGCAGAAGACTGAAGTACCTATTCCAGATACAGATGAAGTATTATCCCTAAATTCTAGGAAATAATCTCACCATAGAGAAGTTACTCTGCCAAAATAAGAGAAGAATCAGAATGGAAAAAGGAATTTTGAGACGAAGCTCACCGAGAAGAAGTCTAGAAAACTAAGTAAGAAGAGAGATAAAATTGAAAAGTTACAGAAGGTTCCAGAGGGAACTTCATAGAAGGAAAATTTGCAAAATTGGAACTTCGACGGGATATCAAAACTGTGTCACATGGCACTTCTCCATGGCGATGCAATATATCCGTTAGGGACAGTATAACCATTAGACCGATGGCCCAAACGAGTAGAAATGCATTTATGATCAGAAATTTTTCCACCAGACAATTGGGACCGCGCCATAATGGACATAACCGAGTTAATGAAGGCTTCTCACCCATTGCAAGAGATCCATTGCCAAGTTATCTATTTATCCCATTGCACCTTTCAATGAGAACACTTTTCCTAACCGTGAATTTGAGCCCACAGACTAGTTGATTTCACACAGTGCTCATCGCACTATCACCATTCATCTCGTTTCATTGAGCAGTTACTCTTTGAATCTGAGATATTCAACCATGAGCGTTCATGTCGGACGAGCTTAGCACTGTAGAGAAAATTGTCAAAGAAGTTCTCATTGACATAATGATTGAAAGAGTAATGTATGAGAGAGAAATGTCTGCAAGTATTCAAGCATCATCAACAAGAGGAGTACAAGCCTCTCCGTCGACTGCTTGTAGAGCGAGATCATCCCGACCATCTGTGGAAAAGAGAACCAAACAAAAAGATGACATAGCCAATGTGAAGCTGATCCCATCCATATTTCCCTACTACATCTCACCTCTGGCTAACGTAGTGAGTCATGATAGTGTGTCAAGAGATTTTTATTACACCATGGTTACTACGTACCTCCCAAAGGCGTTACACGCAGTGAGAGCACAACAAGACAAGATCACAATGTTGAAGTTTAGTGAATTCAACCTTGAAGATCAAAAGAACTATAGCATGCTCGCCCCATAAAAATACTTTACCAAGATGAAGGGGAATAACTCAAAGATAATCCCCCAACCATGGTCGATGAACCTCGCGTTGTCCACCCTGCTAAATGTAATGAAAATCCCACACTTCAGAAGGCACCGGGAAGTGAATGCCTGTGTCAAGCTATTAATTTCATGTTACCATGGCAGTTACTTATGGCTAGACCAATGTATTATAGTTGATCCGACATTGATCCATAGGAACTTGGGATTAAGTATGCAAGGACCCAACCCACAGGAGTTCTATCCAGGAAAAGGCACAGATCGCGTGATAGCACAGAAGATCAAGGATACATATGGATATGTTGAAAAGGGAACACGAGGCTACTAGGTAGCCTCCATCCAAAATGGCGTAGTGTGCCTAGACTGCCACCTAATAGCCAGAAAGTTAGTAAGGAAGAACAGACCTATGTAGGTCACATGTGTTTTTGTTGACCTCGGAGGGAAGTGCGTGGAAGGCCTATAGATGAACTGGACGAAGTACCTAGTTAATCAGCTGGAACTAAACTGTCACGAAGCAGAGGATCAGGGCTACAAGTTTCACTTTAACTGGCTCCTGATCCTCATCATCTTTGTTGCCTGGGAGATGACAGAAGGTGCGACCTTTCCAGATATTGAACCGTTTGATCTGCTTGCTGCAAAGTTCACCACACTTTGGTACTCGAGTGATATGAACAAATAGTGGTAGTCGAACGCTGTTTTTCACACATATTACCTTCAGCTGAAGAGATCCACCGAAGCTGAACCTTGCATGACTCCAAACACCCTACAGAGTTTTCGACCCCTGATGAAGTTCTGCATAGATCATAACTTCATATACATAATATCGCGAGATGATGAACATAAGGAGAAACTTCAGTCGTACTACAAGATCACGGAAGAATAACTGGACGAGATCACTAAGGATTGGTCCAAAGGCCTTCTTATTCCCGTAAAACCTGCAGATATGTCTGACCCTGACAGCCTAGATACCATGCATAAAGAGTGTGATACACCTGGGCCCAACAAAATGAAGAAGACCGAAGAGGTCCAAGATTTAAGCAGTGCCTCAAGAAAGATTTCTTCAGTATCACCTAACCGAGGGGGGGATGATGAAGTAGAAGAACTAAATGGAAAAGGAGCTGAATAGAAGCTATAAGAAGTAACACTGCCCATAGACGAGTTTGATCCCCTAAAGAAGAGGAAGGTTTCTCCCCTGAAACCTTCTTCCCAGAAGAAATCGAAAGCCACCGTGACCAAGATGAATACTGTGCTTACTGCTGATGATTTTGACATCATCATCACATCTCTAAATGATGCTTCACTGGAAATCATGGAGAAATAAGAAGCCAAGCAAGAGGAAATGTATGATATAATTGAGTTCAAACTCCGAGGGGTACAACAATCCCTTCATTCCAGTCATGCAGTCTCCACTGCACCCCTACCATCAGGAGAACCAGATTTGGGAGATGAGCCAGCCCAACTCCATCGACTGGCTGATGCAGTCGAATCTTGCCTTCGTCACGCACAAGAAGAAACAAAACAACCACCTAGGCCTTGAAGCAAGTGCAAGGCATAATCATAGAGCATTGTAGAGTTGCAGAGAAAGAAAAGGTTGCTCTCCAGAAAAAAAATTGAAGAAGAGAAAGCCCAGATGCAATAAGAAAAAGAACAGTTTCTCGCAGAGAAACTCAAAGTGAAGGAAGTAGTCAAAAAAGAACTCTGCTCTATGACAGGCTTAGAGCCACAAGAAAAAGATCGAGTCATGCATCAAGTAGAGCAACTCACAGAAGCTATTCAGTAGCTACAACAATGAATAACAGACTTAGAGCTCCGCATAGTGCCCGACACCCCGCAAGATGTGAGGGACCAAAGAGAAGAAACTGCTCGAAGTGCAGTTGAGAGAATAAAGGCCCCTGCCATGGAATGTAAGAAAATAACTGATCACAGTGCCCAAACCTATGAGAAACTCACTGAGAATCCAGAACTGAAGGCATTGGAGTCACAGCTCCAAGAGGTGAAGTATCAAGCAGAAACGATACAGGAACAGTTGAAGCCCCTATCAGCTGTGGAAAGAATGAAGCGATCCTAGGAGCAATGCACTGCCCAATAGCAGGTCCACACTATCTAGAGAAAATTCATGAAAGTGACTCAGAGTCTCCAACCTATACAGGATAAGGCTTACCAACTGTTCGCAGAGATCGAAGGCCGAGGAGTAGAACTGGAGAAAGTCATCATTGCAGCTGAACTACGCCTAGAGGGGATTGTCAACGAAGCAGTCATACAAGAGTTCATTGAACAGAAGGCCATGGCACAAAAACAAGTCGAAGAAGCTCAATCCATGCTTGAGGATTTTGAAGTAGAACTAGTCAGAACAAAGTGACTCGGGATGAGTCACAGGTGAGTGTTGGGGGCATGTTGGCCCTTGACCAAGTTTTGAGGATCCTTGGTCATGTTTGACCTAATTTTGGGACTTTGACAGGATGTCGAAGGTGGAGCTTAAGACGAAGCGGATATCACGGGATCTCGGCCCCTTTTAGGGCCCTTTTTGGGATTCGTGATTCTGTAACGAGCATGGGAATGTCAACCCATGGGTTTATCCATGCTTAGGCCTATTTTGTATGTATAAATAGATGCTAAGGTGATTTAGTGAGTATGAATGGCTAAGTGATAGAGTTGGATCTGTGTGATCAAGATTTGTAAGTTATTTGTGCATACTATGTGAGGCTTCCAAGGCTAGTGCAAGTAATTGTAAGAAACTGCGTGAAGGCTTGGTGCTATACCCTAGTGAGAAGAAGGAGGATTTGGAGGAGTGCACGCAGATCGCCTATCTTCCGCGCAGTAGGACTTGGATGCTATGTGCCTGTAAGAAGCTTGACCAAAGATAATAAAGAAGAGAAGAGTTGGTGGACATAGCCCCAGGGTGGGGGTGAACCACGTACATGTTGTGTTGATATGCTTTGTGCAGTGTATTGATGTGTTTATTTGCCTAGTTCTTTAATATAGGTAAATGATCTGTTGATTCTTAGTGCTTAATAATATGGATGAATGTTATATCTGACTTATATACATGTTCTTAGTGCTTGAATCTACTAGATCTTTTTGAATACCGTGATGCTCTATAATTAGGGTTTAACTACATTGTAAATGAGATTGAATATTGATGAATGTTAACTGTTGAGTGCTCTATTAAGTGTTAGAATCACAGATCTGTGTTCTAGCTAAGTTTTCAGACATCTAAGTCCTGCAACCACCCTTGCCTCTACCTCGGGTGAGACTTCATCTTCTTCACAGGTGTTGCCAAAAGGGACAGTAGTTAGGGTTTTGTTGGTGTGATGTTGTAGCGTTGAACCCTAGATCTGCGCCTGTGCCAACACCAATATATATGCCAAAGGGAGAAATGCATCTGGAAACCTTGAACAATATTTTCTCCCATATAACCTATATATCAAAATCATCAAGTACATATATGGTTCTCTGAAATTGGTAATCTTATACCATCCACTAGCTCTATTCACAAATTTCTTGTTTTCCTTCCACAAGGTAGCTATAATATTTTTGACATCATCTTTTTCATAAAATTCATACACAAAATAAGTAACCAAGATGATTTCAGGTTTTTGAAACTTGTAATATTTCACCAAATTATCTTCTAAGAAAGTTCCTATGCAATTACCCATTCCATTTAGAAACATACTATTTTTCATAATGGTATGATCTATAATCCATTTGATGGATTCAGAATAAGGAAAGACTAGTGCTTTGGACACCACATAATGAAAATGAGATTTCCTAATGTTCATAAAAAATTTATGACCCACTTTTCTAACCACTGGATCACTATGGGGTACAATCCTTGGATAGTCCTCATTTTTGAATTTTGAAAATTGTTCATTCCATCCTGGTAGAAGCACTTGAGTCTTGGTACTTGCTTCAATGTCCTTGAACATGGGCCATGATAAATATTCTATAGATACAAGGAACTGGATAACTTGGAAATAATCCTTTGTGGGGTCTTCAATTTCAACTAGTTTGTTTTGTGAACCTTCCCCTATTTATTTAATATTTACTCTAGGATCCATGACAAAAAAACATCCTTGGAGTTTTCCTTGGCGAAATTTCTTCGGTTACCAATAAATACAAATTTGGAAAATTGAAACAAAGGTCAATGTTAATCCCTAAACAAATCCCCATGTTAAGTATAAATTCCCATGTAAATCCCTAGATATGGACACTATAAGGAAAAGACCCTCTAGCAGAGGTTATAGCCAAGGTTTTTAATGTTAAAAATTTGACAAAATTTGTCAAAAAAACCTTTGCGAAAACATTTGTTTTTGGTAGTAGATGGTTTTGCAAAGATTATAACAGAACTTCATTATAACTAAAAAAATAGGGGTGGGTGGAGGTTGTAGCAAATTTTTTTCCATGTGGTGTGCTTCACAGACCATATGCATCAATGCGCTTAAAACATTAACGCACAGGTTCCTACATTACACAATAGGCACCGGGCGAGTCCTAAAATATTGGAGCCCTGGTGCATTTATACAAACTACAACCTTGTTCTTTAATAACAACAACGCATCAGTCGAGTCTATGATACCGAGCATTGATGCGTTCTTGAAATTAAATCCCTGGTGCTCACATGTCAACCAAAGCACTGGGACTGTCTAATAAATATGGGGCATTGGTGCTCTTATAAACATAAACACACCAGTGCCTTAATAGGAATAAAGAATCGGAAAAATAAATGATAACATGCATTGGTGTGTTAAAAAAAAAAACATGACCGGTGCATGATGTCAAGAAGGCTCCAATGTAGATTCATGAAATAGAAGCATCGATGCACTTATAAATTGAATGCACCGATAAGTTGTATTATTATTATAATTTTTGGTTAAAATATTATTAATATCGATGCTTTTTCAATTATGTCAGCATCGGTG
>JASDQU010506416.1:3690-18435 GCA_032191745.1 Picea mariana | reverse complement strand
TCATTTTAGAAATACAATCAACCAGCCCATTTGGAAGTCTTCCTCCATTGCTCAAACTTGCTGGTGCAATCCACCCTTGGGTATGCAAGTGCCCCCACTATGCTCTCAGCCATGGTTTAGGGGACATGTCTATAAACCTCATTAACTTTTTATGGTTGAAGTTCTGAATTTAAACCTAAGGAGGATGCTCTCCTTGAACAATAAATGATAATTTTGGGCCACAAGAACAATCCCCTCCACCATTAGAAACAGGAGAACCCTTAGAAACAGGGGAACCTTCGATCTCCGTTGCTGCAATGATCGGGTCGGGTTGTCTTGACTCTTGATACCTTCAAGTTTTGTGCCTATATAAAAAACAAAGGCTCCTCGTTCAGGTTGATCCTAGCCGTACCCTGAACATCCCCAATAAGAAACAAGTTAACCGATTGGATTTCCATCTTGATACATCTGACCACTTCCCCACCAGCATCCCAGGCCATAAAAGTTGTGACCAACGTGGTGGAACTTACGGTGGAGGACTATACCCTCACTGATGACTTCTGCTGATTTTTATTTTTTTTTAATTTCAAAACATTTTATCAGAAGGGCAAAAGTTTACTTGATTATTACCTTCTGCTTTGTGGCAGGCCAGCAGCAGCAGTAGGGTAGCCATTATATTTACCACTTCTAATGGCCTCTATTAACGCATCTTCGACATGAATGGACGTTCTGAAGCACTCGAACGCAGAGGGATCTCCATGGCCGAGGGGAATTTTTCTCTTCCCATCGGGATTCAAATGCGACATCACATAGTCCAACACCTGTCGAATCCCTAACTTGTTATGGCATCCCATGACGCTCTCACTTGGCCTGAAATTCCAGTTGCTCGAGCCTGTGCAGACCGCCTGTAAACAGTCATCCTTCATAACCAAATTTCACGTCAAATGCAGGGCATAATCTCAAAACAGGAGGTAAAGAAAAGAAAGAACAAATTTAAAGAAAAATTTACGCTCATTCAGCAGAATAAGTGCTAATAAATTGGCTGCTCGGTAATCTGACACTGAACTTGAGCTTAAAATAAAGAGAACCCAAATGCACGTGAGGTGACTGCCTTTACCTTGACACCATTGGAGTCATCCAGCTGCTTCGGCTCCGCCATGGTTGTGGTGAGGAATTCCTCGAGCAGAGGCGGGGTAGGGAAGGTAATGTAAGAATATGATAGTTTCAAATTTTATCGCAGGCCCTTGACTTGTAGTTGTTATTGTTATAATGGTGAATGGGATTGATTTGTTTTTTCTCATGCATTTTCCTATAAACGTATTGGGCATTTTCTTCAGTGTGGTATCGGATTCTGAAGAACAAAACATATAAAATTTTGAACTTAATGGGCATTTTCTTCGGTGTGGTATCGGTTTCTGAAGAACAAAACATGAATAAAATTTAAATTTAGAGGGAGAAGAACAACGTTTCCTTTGAATCAATATATGGAATTTCGTGTCACGCTTATTACTCACGTGGAGACTTATTACTCACGGAATTTCGTGTTACATTTATTATTCACGTTTTAAAAAAAAAATGGATGAAATTTTTTAACTATTTCTTAAAATGGTTTTTTAAGAGTTAAATTATTATTTTTTATTGTTTTCTTAAAATGGTTTTTTAAGAGTTAAATTATTATTTTTTATTGTTTAAAATTCATTTTTGAATGTAAAAATGGATTTTAAACATGTTGAAAAACTCCTCTAATACTAGGATTATACATAAATAATCACTCAAATCTATGGATCTAACAATTTTTGGTCAGATTTGGGACAAAAATCCAGAGACCCTAAAAAAAAGCATTTCATAAAACATTTTGACTACCACTATATTTGGTTATATGACTATATTGAAAAGTGAAAATTTAACATTGAAAATGAATTTGTTAAAGAGATATATAAAATAACTAGGGCTGCATGGGAGCTTAGTCCTGCCAAGTAGATTTGGAAATGAAAATGATAATTTGATTATGGCTCGTGTTTAGTAACCTTTGTACTTGAAAGATCCAATTAGTAGGTAATTATGGGTAATTATGGTCGAATATATGATCGTTGAGAGAATATTTTAGGCAATTGTTCTATTTATTGAGGGTATGGATATGTTCTATTTATTGAGGGTATGGATATGACATGTAAGTAATAATCATGTTTTTGTGGATGGACTCCCTCTAAAAACTAAATATAATATGACGATATAACAACAAATTATGGATTTTAAATTTTCATTTCAAGAGTAGCATGAAATGTTTAACTATGGTTTAATATGTGGCAATTGCATTTGAAGATTATGCACCCATGGCTTTTGCGTACTCTTTATATTATAATCTTTCATTAAGTATTTAAGTAAAAATGATGACATGTATACTTTGGAAGATTATATGTATGATTCAACAACATGTTTGTACATGTGACTCTGCAAACATCAATCAACAATGAAGTCATTCCTTAGAATTTAATTAAAACAAGTGGTACTGAGAAAAACAAATATTTTTATTATATCAAAAATTATATATTTGTTTTTTTAAATTGAACATTACATTTCACACACAAATTTAAAATAAAAGACAAATCAATGCCAAGTCAATAGCAAACTCATTGTTATAGTCCTTGGTAGGGACTAATAATGCTTTTAATATAATCTAACAAATTTAAAATAAAAAGTAAATTGATGTCAAATCAATAACAAACTCATTGATATAGTCCCTTGGTATAGACTAATAATACTTTTAATATAAACATTAATATAATCATAATAGTAAAGATTCAAGATTTTCAATTGTTTGCATACATTAAATGTTCACCCATAACATTTTTATACTTCATCTTTCACCAAAAAAATGTAATAATCTTTTATCAAATTATTTTATTTTTTTGTTTTTTTCATTTATAAAATGAGAAAAGAATATATAAATGAATATATGATTTTCAAAAAACTCATTCTACTTATATTTGATTTCTAATATATCACATAGAATAAATATTATATAAAATAAATATATATTTATTTTAAAATAAAAATCAATATTTTAAATTAATATAATCATTTGTAATTAAAAGATTTCTAATATGATCACATAGAATAAATATATATTTATTTTAAAATAAAAATCAATATTTTAAATTAATATAATCATTTGTAATTTTTTTAATATAGAATTTTGTTTTCATTATAATTTTAATATTTAATTAATATTATAAAAAAAAAAAACATAATTTTAATATTTAAATTAATATTATAAAAAAAATCATAAATTAAAATTTAAAATTCACAAAAATATTTATACAATTTATATCAATTAATTAAATAAAAATTAAACTTTTCATTAACCAATTAATATATTATATATAAATCATTATATAAAAAATGTTATAACTTTGTGAGCAAATTGTTATTGAGTATTTATTAAATATTAATTTAAATTGGAAAGAAACTAATAAATATTTAAACATAAAAACTTAAATTTATTAAATTATATCCATAATTTGAACATTCTTCATTTTAATAATAACAAATGCAATCTTATTGTGAGATTGATAATGAATAAATAAACATTAAAATTTCTTAATATAGATTGTCGTGTAACCTTCTTTGTGTATGAAAAAAATAATGCAAAGACCTAACTAACTATTCCACTCTCCCCATGCCCACCGCATTAAAAAATAAATAAAAGAAACAAAAATTACATTTAATGAGGAAAGAAAAGAAAGAAAGTATTTTTAACATCCACGAGGCTAAAAATAGTCTATGGGACAGATTGCTTTTCCATCTGGCTTTTGTATTCGGCCCTTTTCCTGTGAAGTTTTACAATAATCGCTCCCAACTTCTCGACAAACTCTTTGCTGAATAGATTATCCCAAGAACTAGTTGCCAGAATACCTGCATAATTTTCCCTGCTATCTTTGAGGGCCTCACATTCTAAAATGAAATGTTTTTCTGTTTCCACTTTTCCGGACGAGTACCAAATACATACTCTTTCCTCCCACATTTCTTTTGGCCTTTTCCAGCGCCCTGTTTCACAATGGAGTTGATGAGAATTAGTCCTTAATTAAGCAATAAGAATTTTAGATCTCCAAGAAATATTGGCCCCTATGTATGCCTTTTGCTGATGGTTATGAGTGGGGTTAAACTCTTCAATGTAGTACTTCTTCTTTCTCCCTAGCTCTTTTTCCCAAGTACGTTTGTGGAACTTATCCATAACAAAAGTTTTTATCTCTTTACTCTTTGTAGGACACATGCTCAAGCAAATGCCCCATTTACTAAACCATTTGTTATTTTTCCACATCCAAGTCTTCTTTCTTTTGCACAATCTGTCACTAAACACAACCTTAGGCCATCTACCCTCTTCCATTTGCTCAATTTTTTTCAAATACCTTATGACTCGCACCATAGCCCCTGTTTCACTTAACAGGATAGCATAATGAATTGCACTTTTAATTTTGAATTTGTTTGTAATCGACCGTTTCTGAATTTTCTCAATTTGTTTTCACTGCATCTCGGTTGTGCTACTGGCCCATAGTTCACAACCATAGAGAATCACCAGAATCACTAGAAGCCCAAAAATAGTTAGAGTGCTTTTCCAGTCCCACAACTCTTCCTCTCTACACCTGTTTTGAAAAGAATAAAATGCTTTCCAACCCCCTAAAGTTTTTTTCTTTCTACAACCATCCCAACTTAAATTTATGTTGAAGTCAATTCCGAGGTATTTGTAGTCTGTAACTTCTTTCAGAAAGTTGGCTTCAAAGTAGAACTTATGCTGGTTATGCTTTCTTTTGTTAGAGAAAACCACTACTTTCGTTTTGCTAATATTGACTTGCATTCCCACCCTTCTACAAAAATGCTCAAGGGAACATAAGTGCTCTTGCAAACCAAGAGTTGATTTAGCAATCAATATAAGGTCATCTGCGTTCAAAAGAAGCCTTATAACGAACTTGCCCAAATGGATACCGTCACCCCCTTGCGAATTTAGCCACTTTTCAAGCTTGTCAATATATAACCCAAAAAGGGTAGGGGACAGTGGGCAACCTTGCTTGACCCCGATATCGCTTCTAAAACTTTCAGAAATGCCTGCTGAAGTTTTGATTTTGACTTTCACCTCTTCATACATCCTATGCACAGCTGCTCTCAAATGCCTGGGAACCCCGAGTTCTTCCATCCTGCTCCAAAGCTTATCCCTAGGAACCGTGTCAAAGGCTTTTCTGAAATCAACAAAGCAACAAAAAACTTCTTCCTTTTTTTCCCAAGCTTTTTCAATGATGTGCCTTAAAGTTATGCAATGATCAACTATGGAATGTTTATGTCTAAAACCTGCTTGCCCTTTAGCACGTTTATCTCTTTCTTCTGCCCACTCTTTATAATGGAGATGAGAAGAATTGAAAACAATTTCACGGCGTTGTACCCGAGTGGCCATTCCGGTGATTACACTGACCTTATACCAAGGGTCCACCAACCATACACATTCAGCCGGATGATTTTTTTTCCTTGCAGCCGTGATAGGTGTAATAAATGTAGAAGGTAAGACATTAATAATATTGGAATTATTATTTTTACAACTTTATTAAATCTATGATTTTTTAAAACAAGTGGTATATATAATAAAGTGCATTAATTATGTAATTAATTTAAAACATTGAAATACGTGAAGGCAACAATAAGACTTGAAATATATTAACTAATCAGAGATGAGAAAAATAAATATTTTTATTATATCAAAATATATATATTTGTTTTCTTAAGTTAAACATTACATTTCACACATAAATTTAAAATAAAAGACAAATTAATGTCAAATCAATAAAAAATTCATTGCTATAATCCTTTGGCATGAACTAATAATAAAGAATATATGTGACATGTATTATTGAATACATTTCACACATAAATTTAAAATAAAAAAACAAATTAATGTCAAATGAATAAGAAATTCATTGCTATAATCTTTTGGCAGGAACTAATAATAAAGAATATATGTAACATGTATTATTGAATACATTTGACTATAATTGGATGAATTATAAAAAAAAAGTTGAAAGTATTTTAATATGCAGAATTTTAATATTAAAAAATATTTTTTTTTAAATAAAATAATAATAATATATATTATGTTATGTTATAAACATTATTTAATAAAAGATAATTTTTTTATTTTTTTATAAATAATTTTCATAGAAAACAAGATTTACCTAGCATAAAAAAAGACTGAATCTGATTTGATTGACCTCCAAAACATAATTTAATTTAAATTAATTAATATATAGTATGTTATGTTATAAACATTATTTAATAAAAGACATTTTTTAAATTTTTTTTATAAATAATTTTCATAGAAAACAAGATTTACCTAGCATAAAAAAGACTGAATCTGATTTGATTGACCTCCAAAACATAATTTAATTTAAATTAATTAATTTAATTTAAAATAATTTTGATATAGTTTGAAACATTAAAATTTAATTTAAATATTTTTATTTGAAGTTTAAAATATGTATTGATTGAATAATACATATATCAACTACACAAATAAGAATGATAATTTTATTTAGATACGTCATTCTTATCATTAAAATGAAAAATAGGTTGAATTTATATGAAACCGAAAAAACCAGAAAGAATAAATCTGGTCGTTTCCGACCAGATCTTAGGGTGGTATACGATGAAAAAAAGGTGGTGAAGTAAACAGCTTTAATCCATGATTTTCGTACATACAAAAATTCATTTTTTTGGCTACTTTCTTTTTGTGATACACGGAAATAATTTCTCAAAAAATAATATGTAAGTCACTCCACCTGAGTACGGAAATAATTTCTCAAAAAATAATATGTAAGTCACTCCACCTAAGTATTAAGTTGTAAAAAGTTGAATAGTTTTAATTAGGATTTTTTAGGGTTTTTTTGGTTTTGCGGTTTTAAATTTCTGGTCAATCCAGAATTCTGGTCAATTTTTTGAGTATTTGGGTTGGTTTAAAATGGGGCAAAACTTATGGTGTAAGGTTTTGAAATGCATGGAATTTTGATCCATGTGAAACTCAAACTACCTTTGTGGCTAGATTCAGGTCCATTTTTTTACTTGAAAAGCGGATCTGTTTGTTTCCGAGTTAGCCTACTCCTGCATAACTATGCCATGGCCCTGAATAACTCCTGGCGGCCAAATATTTAAGGCATTGGCTAAACGTTCTACCTTTTGGGTTTTTTGGCAGGAATTGGCCAAAATCCATAAATCTAAATTTGGACAAAATCTCTATTTTCTGTTGTTTAAATTGTCTTTATGAATGCATAAATGGAATTAGCTTGCTGAAGAAAAACCCCTGAGACACTAGGATTATACAAACTTAGCCACTCAAATCTGCAGATCCAATCATTCATCACTGGATTTCGAACAAAATCAAAACGAAAAAATACCAAAAAACCATAAAAAAAAATAGAACATTTAGACTACTCTAATATTTAATTACAATACAAAGAGCACGTTCCTCTGATTACACAGCAGTCGATGCAGAAAGAACGGCAGGGAAAAGATGGCTTAACTGTTTACCGAACGTACTTTAAATCCATGTGGACTTGTCGAATAGATAGAGGAATGGCTTAGCTGGTTACACAATGTATGAGTCAATAAAATGTTAGAAAATTACTTTTTTTTAATTATATCTATAAATAAATGTTTTAACATTTTTTTTTTATATTTATAAATAAATATTTTAACATTAAAATTTCAATATTAGAATTGATCTAAAAATTTTAAATCAACGCTTAAATTTTAAGAGAATAACATATGGAGATTTTTTATTGGGTTTTCTTTCGGTGGAACTTTAAACCATCAAGGTTAAAATTCCCATTTAATATTCATCCACTCCTCCGTGACACACTAAAAGATAACTAGCTAATATATATATACATTATGTTATCTATGGAAAGCGATTAAAAATACCCTAAATACAAATAGGTTTTTAAAATTCGAAGTTAAGACTATTCTTTTGTTATTATTATCAACCATTATTTGAGTGGTCTCTCTATTATTATTATCCGCATATGTGTTTAAATCTTTGAAGTTTATTTATTGTCTCTCTATTATGCGCACATTGTGATCTTATTTATTTGCTTATATCTGTAACCGTTGTTCCTTGGTACCGTCTGATAGAGTTCGCTCATCCAACTAGTAAGGTTCGTTGGTAGTTCGGTGTAAAGCGTCTGCCGAGCAGTGGTAGTAAGTCTCGCTAAGGCAAGGAGGCCGCGAAAGGGCAGTTGTAGCTGCAGAGATTCACTGAAAACCGGCTATAGGGTTCAAACAGAACTGCAAGAGCCCGATGGACTTCGGGTGGTGGGGTTCATAGTTCGAACGGAGTAAAGCGGTTAACCCGACGATATTGGTCCTGACGGGAGTAGCAGAGACTAGAAGACCAGATGGTGAGAGGAGATTGCACATGAGACAAGAGATTTTTAAGTCAAGCTTCATTCTCTGACAAAGGAGGCCCCTGACAAAGCTGTTCGTGTGGAGCAGTTTTACAAATGGTATCAGAGCCATGATCTTCTTTTTAACCCGGGTATGATATCAGACTCTTTGATCTGATATAGCTATTCGCTCTGTATTTTCTCTGTGTGACAGTTTTCTTGTATAAAGACTTTTGTGTGTTCTATAGAGAATCCAGTGCCGTATCAAGAGTCTCGGGCTGTTTAAAGGCACAGTTCCACTCTTGCGACACATTTGAGGCCGTATCAGTAGTCTCGGGCTGTTTAAAGGCACAGTTTCCACTACTGCGACCTCCTGAAAGATTTGCTAGTTTCTGCCTGAGCAGTCGGCCAGGAGCCTGTTTAATCTTCTTTCGGGAAGACATAAGACTAAACACCCTGCTTTTCTGTGCAGAAATAGTAATATCTACTACAATGGATTCCTCTGAGAATGTCTGAACTGTATATAATACTTTTGAGTCTTCTGTATCCTCTTCTGAACATACTTTCTGTTTTATGATCCATTATATGCCTTCCATTGAATCCTTAGACCCTAGAATCAAAGATATCTATAAGGGCATGAGACCACCTGACACTCCTAAATATGGGTTAGGATATATTGAACAATGTGATACAGTCATCCCAGATTGTAGGTTTACAAATCCTCTACCAAATGATATTCAAAAACCTTCTGTAGATGAAATACATAAATTTCATACAGTCATGAGAGGATGCCAGAAAGGATCTATTCCTGATGAGTGGATCAAAAGAATGTTAAATTGGGATTTGTTTACTCAGCCTGAAACCAAAGAATTTGACATAGCCACTTCCAACACTGAAAAATTAAGGCTGTCAAATGAGTGGAAAGATTTTATGGCTAAGGAAGACAGTTGGATTTCCTTCTTTGAATGGAGGAAATTACAGCAAAAGCCTGTAGTCCAAATGGTAGGAGAAAGCTCTGAGTCTCCTTCCCCAAAACATAAGTGGAAAAGTATTGATGGAAATATTGTTGAATCAAATTCCACTTTTCCACCTTTCAAAGGAATTGTTCTAGAAGATAATGCCAAACAAGTAAAAGCAATTCCTCTTCTTTTGTCAGAAGAAGCCATTCAGTTGTCAGGAATAGATAAAAGAGTCCAGTCAGTATCTGAACAAATTAACTGGACTAATACTGCTCTAAGAGGAATGGATACACATACTTTTATAACCAATGACTATGCAAGAAAAGATCAAATTCTTGACCTTCAAGTATCCACAAACACAATAATCAGATCTGTGGATCAAATACAAGAAAAATTCATTGATGTCAAAGATAAAATGGATTCTGCTTTATCAGAGATTTCTTATCGAGCCAGAGAATCTAGCAGAAACCATGAAGAAATCATGGAAGGGTTAAGAAATGCCTTTTCAACTATGGGAAAATCTTTAACATAAATTAAAGGCAGAACCAGTCAACCTGATAAACCCATTCTGACTTCCTTTATCCTTCCCAGTTCACATATTTCTATTCTATCTCCTGTACATAAGCCTTCTGAGATAGAAATTGTAAAAAGATTTCCATTTCATTTTCCTCTTGAAGAAGAAACACCCGAATCTTCTTCAAAAGACCGTCATTCTTTGGTGACTGTCAGAAATCCAGCCTATGAGAACCTTCCACATCATTCTACCAGACCATCAGCCCCTGACTTAGTCTGTAAAGGCAGGCTTCCAGACACTCAAACATTTGTTGATGATTGGTTCCAAGAATGGAACATTGATAATCTGTCCATTGCACAGATAAGACAGATGATTGACAGGATGTATGTCTCATACAAGATTATGTGCATGAAGGGAAAAACTGAAGTAGAGGCATGCAAAACTCTCATACAATGTTTTATAGGAACCCTTAGTAAATGGTGGGAAGTCATTTCTTCTCCCTTAATGATCACAAAAATGGAAGCTGGAATTCTTAAGGATGAAGAAGGTGATGTTGTATATCACACTGATGGAACTGCAGTAAATAATATGATTGGTGCTCTCACTACCCTGATACTTGAGCACTGGTGTGGAACAGAAAATGAAATTGCTGATAAACATGAGATTGTTCTCATGAATATGAAATGAAAAAAAATGTCTGAATATGAGCAATTTCATAAAGAATGGACACAGAGAATCTTTGAGGTCAAAGAAAGTAAAAATCTATTATGGAAACAGGTTTATTTGGCAGCACTCCCAAGTAAATTTGTAGAATATTTAAAGATGGAGGAAGTATTCAAACTTCCTTATGAATTGTATACCTGGGGAGAAATATATTTCTTAATAACCAAAGCCCTGATAGGATTATGTGCTAGTATGAAAGTACAAAACTCTGTGTCAAAATCCTCATACCTCCCTGATCAAAAATCAATCTGTGAACAGTATGGTTTATATCTTACAAATCCAGCCAGAAAAAGAAAAAAGAAGCCAAAAGATCTCAGGGGAGAAAAGGGCAGAAAATACAAATCTAGGTACAAGTATGTTCCTAGAACTCATTATTATGAGCCAAAAGATATCAGGCTCAAAACCCATACTCATGAAGCAAAATAGAAAGTAACTTGCTAGATTTGTGGAAAGCAGGGACATTATGCTCATGATTGTTCAGATAATGAGGCCTCTAGAAAAACCAAAGGGAAGTTTTCAGAACAAAAGGCAAAAGAGGCCCAGGAAAAGAAACAATTAATTTTAAAACTTCACTGCAAAAGATGTGGAGCAAATAATCATGACACTAATTCGTGTCCTTATAATCCTTTTAAAACAAAAGAAGAAGTTCATCTTCTTCGAGAAGGGTGCTGTTCTTCTAGCAGTACATCTGAGTTTGAGTATAGTTCTGAAAAATAAATTTTGATGAATCAACATTGCAGTTGTAGCAATCCAAATTTCTGTTCTTGTGAAAGCAGTACTGATGATACTGATTCTGAATCAGAATCCGTACCTCAAGAAAAACTGAAGGTCTGCATGTTCCAAAATACTGGAAATCCAGAGGCACAAATGCTTTCCCAGATTAAAGGCCTCCCCGAAGGGGATATGAAAAATTCCCTTCTTGAAACTTTTATCAAGACTGTCAAAGCAGAACAAAAGGGAAAAATTTCTGAGATTCCAAAAAGGCAGCCTTTGTTTTTGGATGCTTCCTTTGACAGGAACACAAAAACGTATATCAAGTTTAATAGAGAGCCAAAATTACAGAATACTTCTGTTACAGATCTGGCTAAAGAAGTTTTTTCCCTCAAGAAAGAAGTTATTGAATTAAAAGAAAAAATTAAAAATTTAGAAGGAGATGCTAGATTCAGCTTCAAGATTGATTCATGGGCCAGACAAGAAATCAAAGAAATAAAAGAAAGATTAGAATCAATTCCTCCTCCTCTAGAAGATGCTCCTTTTGAGACAACACCCCAAGAACAAACAACAGCAGAGATGCAGGGGATGACAGGTATGAAAATCTTGCCTGTAAAATACCAGAAGTATTATATTAAGGTCCAGTTAGAAATCAATCAGGAAATATTTTCCTTGACTGCACTCATAGATACTGGGTCAGATTTGAATTTGCTGAATAAAGATCTTATCCCTGCAAAATATTGGTTTCCTAGTTTTGGTTCAGCCACTGGACTAGGAAATGTAAATACTAATTTTAAATTTGAAGTTCCTAAAGGCATCCTACTTCTTGAAGAATATGCTTTGGGAATGAAATACCAGATTTCAGATCTACCAGTTGATTTCATTCTTGGTACTCCTTTCCTTTCCGCAGTAGAACCTCATGGTTCTTGTGTTTGTCCAGAAGGATATTTTATTACTTTCCCAAAAATAAGTGGGAATCCTCCTAAAAAGATAGAACTTCCATTTGTCTCTTAATCCCATGCCCAAATTGCTTATTGTAAGAAAAGCTTGGTGACAGTAGAAGTTTTTGATGATCAAAGGAATGCTCCTGTTACCCATTATCTAGATGATAATACTCCTTGGGATGTATTTGTAGAAAATTGGATACCAGAATGACAATTCAGGGTTTTAGATGAAACAGAATTGGGGATACCTGGCTTCTCAAGAAATACACATATAAATGTACTTCCCCCTCAATATATACTTGGAAGAATGCACCAGACAGCCACTGTGGCATCTAGAGAAAAACTCATAGAGATGGGAGATCTTAGCAGACTTAGATCTGTTAATAGACAATGGTTTGACCATCAGACACAGAGATGGGAAGAAACTCCAGCATATAATTTCTTCCAAATCAATAGAATGAGAACCATACAAGATTGGCCAAACAAAGATCCAGAAGAAAGATTATTTAATATAACTTATCATCAGTACAAATCAATGTGGTTTAATGTTTGTCTCTGGACAGACAAATATAAATATTACTACTGTATGATAAGATTTGCAGTTACTTTCATTCTTGGTCCTGAACCTGATTGGTTGATGGAATGGTGGCAAAAATTTGGCCTAAATCCAGTAAATATCCATCCTAGAGTATCTGAAACTGCCAGAGCATTTCTTTTTCCAAACAGGAGATTAGATACAATTAAAAATTTGTTCTCAGAAGAAGAATATAAAATGTTGTTTATAAGGGAAAGACATCCATGGGTGATTCGAACTAAGTTTATACTCCATCAAGAAGAAGAAAGTAATGAAGATCCTAAACTATTCAGAGAAATATACTCTCAGCATTGGGATCCTTACAACTTCAGACACTTTTCTGATCATCCATTAGAATAATTGGTTTTCGTGGGTTTACATATCAAACTCCACTTTGTAATAATTCATGTCCAAATGATCGCCAGTGGTGTCATTTGGGTTCCGTGGGTTGCCGTCATTAAACCCCACTTTGTACATAGTTTAGTCATGACCAATAAAAAGAATCTTGGAAACTCGGAGCACTTCTTCGACTTTTGGTGCGGATTGACCCACATTTCCAAGATACTCTACTGTTTATCAAATAATGTGTCATGAATGATTGTCCTCTGGTCGGGGAATCTTGCACGATCACCCTGTCAGATCTACTGTTTGAAATTCACTTTCGGTGGATTTGAAATAAAGTTATGATTTGGTCAGAGATTCTTGCACGAATACATCTGCCAAATCCAAAAAGTAGGATTGAGTGGTTGACATGTAGGACCATAAGTCTATTTGGGTCTTGGCTTCATGATGACTCTTTCCTCGCCATTTTGTATAAAAGGAGAACAAGAGCTCATTATCAAGCATGAACATTTTGAGAGTTTAGGAGTCCGAGTCTCTAAGCTTCCCTTCTGTCTGAAGCTTCGTGTCTTTCTGTGTGCAGAGTCTAGTTTGTAAGTCGAGCGAAGAGCATCCTGATCTGAGTCTATAATCTGTGCATTTGGCACAAACATATTGTAATACCCGAGTTATTTGCTCTGATTAATATAATATCAAGTCTTCCGCATATGTGTTTAAATCTCTGAAGTTTATTTATTGTCTCTCTATTATGCGCACATTGTGATCTCATTTATTTGCCTATATCTGCAACCGTTGTTCCTTGGTACCGTCTGATAGAGTTCGCTCATCCAGCTAGTAAGGTTCGCTGGTAGTTCGGTGTAAAGCGTCTGTCGAGCAGTGGTAGTAAGTCCCGCTAAGGCAAGGAGGTCGCGAAAGGGCAGTTGTAGCTGCAGAGATTCACTGAAAACNGGGGTTCATAGTTCGGACGGAGTAAAGCGGTTAACCCGACGATATTGGTCCTGACGGGAGTAGCAGAGACTAGAAGACCAGATGGTGAGAGGAGATTGTGCATGAGACAAGAGATTTTTAAGTCAAGCTTCATTCTCTGACAGAGGAGGCCCCTGACAAAGCTGTTCGTGTGGAGCAGTTTTACAAATGGTATCACAAGTATGGTATTTAAAGCTGACCCTAATAAATCCTTAATATTCATCTTTAATAATTGAATCTGTCAGAGCTTTCAGAACTTGCATGCACCTTGGAGCTTGTGAAGGTTTCATGGATCAATTTTTATTATATATTGATGGGATTAGTGGGTAAATTGCTATTAATTACAAGCTTCGAACTAATTGAAGCCTGTTAGAAGAGTCCGAGATACTGACAATGGTTGTAGGTGGTACATAGAATATTAATTTTGTTATTAATTGTAAGTTTCGAACCACTTAAAGCTGATAATAAGAGATCAAAATTATTGACTAATAAAATGTTAGAATTTTTTTTTTTATTATTATATCATTTTCCCTTCCCTATGTTCAACATTCGTTTTGGTCTAAAAATTTTAAGTAAGTCAATGCTGAACTAATTAAAAGTAAGGGCAAATCCAATA
>JASDQU010506415.1:41898-63023 GCA_032191745.1 Picea mariana | reverse complement strand
AAGAAGGAGCATTGTTCTCTCTATAGATGTTAGGATTGGTCCTTCTAGTAGCCATAGCCATATTTTTACTTTCAACATTTCTTGCCACCTTAAATGCATTCTCCAATGATTTGGGTTCCCAAAGGCGAACCTCATGTTGAATATTATCCTTTAAATTTCCTATGAATACTTCAATCAAGTGCTCATCTGGAATATTTGTTACCTTTATATTCAATCTTTGAAAGTTCTCAATGTGCTCGGTAACTGAACCCTTTGGCTTGAGATTTATCAATTGGCTAAAGAAGGTATTTCTCCTTGTATCCTCATAGTGTGCTATCATTTCTTCCATGAAAATTGTCCAAGTGATGATTGATTTGCGAGAACAAATCCATCGATACCATACAAATTGATTGGGTTCTAAATATAAAGAAGCAATTCACACCTTTTGTGTACGTGGCACATTATGTAGATCAAAGAATTGCTCCATCTGAAGTTTCCATGTGATTGGGTCCTTACCATCAAACTTCCTCATATCGATCTTAGGAACGTGGTTGGTCTTCAACCCAAAGTTGGAATTTCTCCATTCTTGATTCACCTTCCTTGTGTCCTCATCATGAATTTCATGGGATGCATTCTCACTTTCAGGTGTCTTCTCTGTTATGAAATTTTTCAATACTTCCATGATCTCCTCTTTTAAACCATCCATATTAGTATTTATTGCCTCCAACTTAGCTTCCATCTCTTATAGTTCATCTTTTTTTACTATATTCTTTTGTAAATAATTTATGTCCCTATGCATTTCTTCACCTTCATCAAGAGTCCAAGTAGGATTTTTTGGAGGCTTATTTGGTGTAGTAGTTCCCTTTTGGGGTGGCATGTTGGCCAAGTATCGCTTTTGAACCTTGATTTTGAGGTGGTTCTGCTAGACAATATTTATTTTGTTGTATCTCCGAAGTTTTGGCCCCTCTGGGTATGAAACATTCTTTTATGTAGTTCTCTAATATTGTTTCTCTGCAATGCCACGAGTCTGATCAAAATTGGATGTGCCAAGTGGAATTTATGGTAACTTCCCCACAACTTGTTGATTTTTGTCCTTTCTAGGATATCTCACTTGTATAGAGTGCCCCGCACAAAATGATTGATATAAAATTATGAAACACGTACTAGAAATACTACAGACTTTCCATTGTCCAATGAAACTGGTTTAACTCAATTTGGATACTCTAGGAAGAAGTTATGATTGTTTTACCTGGAACACCTTCTTGAGACTAGTCAATAGAACTAGTCAAATACCCTATCTTCCACAGGGTGTATCTACAAATTTAAGATGACCCAGAAGCTAAAAAATTTACAAGAAATACCTTACTAATTTTTGTGAATATCCTCTGGAGTTTAGGGTTTGAAACATTACATAAAAATATTTATAACGAAAATTTTGCAATGACTCAGTTTAGGATGATTCCAGAACCCTATCTGGCACATGATTTATCTCCAAAAGATCATTTCTCAGGAGATGAAATTTTAACCCAGCATACCTTGATCTGTCTACTAAATATCCTACAAGTTGTTTGTTCTGAAACGTTGTATAAAAATAGTTATATAGAAAATGCCAAGGTGTCTCAAATGTAGCAGAAAAACCCCAAGACCTTGAGATTTGATACCATATGTTAAGAACCAAATATCAATATAGCATAGAAAAACCTCAGAATAAGTACTCAATGCCTTGAAAAAGAGATAATTTCAGATAATAAGCCTCTTCCAGGGGGCAACCTCCGTTTACCCCACATAAATGTTCAAGTACAAGATGACTCCAAATGAAAATGTCTCCTTGGTATATATAGGAGACTAGGAGGTATAATTACAACTAATGGAATAAAGCCGACATAAATAAAATAACATTACTAATGTAATATTCCCCAATTAAGGGGTAATGAGCCAATATTAGGGCTTAACAGAAAAGAGAAAGAATTGCAGAACGTTGCAATTATGGAAAAGTTCAAAGATGGTGACATCAATTCCATGAGTATCATAGTGGAATCTATAAAAGACCACTTGATACCCTACATCTCCCATTTTTACTCATCGAAGAATATGTACAATGCCCTAACAAACCTCTTCTTAGTCAGAAACATTGGACAAGTAATGAATCTGAAGAATGAGCATCGTGGCATGAAGATGAATGATGATGGTATCATAACATAATACTTTGTGAGAATATCCCAGTTAAGAGATCAACTACAAGCTATTGAAGAGATCATTTCAGAGAAGGAATTGGTAAACATAGTACTCAATGGTCTTCCCAAGACATGGGATGAATTTGCTGCAAGCATGAACACGAGGAAGGAGTATCCTACATTTGAAGAAATTTGGACTTGTTGTGCTCAAGAAGAATCAAGGATCAGTGCAAAAGAGAAACCCCAAAATAAGTACAATGATCAAGCATTTACAACAAGATTCAAGAATTTCAGGAACAAAAGTAAGTTTGGTTCAAGGAAGAAGCCAAAACAAGAGAAAGACATGTCATAAATACAATGCTTCAACTGTCGAAAGTATGATCACTACAAGAATCGTTTTCCCAAGCTTGTACATATCTTGTTTGCATAGTCTCTGTACATATCTTGTATATCTATCTCTTAGAAGATAATATGTTCCAAGAAGAACTATACCTATGGAAGAACAAACAAGATAAGGATTGATATTATTATGCAAGTCAGATAATACACATGAAATCATGAAATACATCAAACAAATCATGTGGAAGCTATTACAAGATAAGCCAAAATTAGAATCAATCTTGAAGAAACTTAGAAGAAGCAAAGATAGAAAGAAGTCAGCTATCAAGAGGAAATTGGAGAAAGACTTATGACACTTTGCGAAAGACAATAAGGATGCAGACAAAAGCGTGGACTTTGTTAGATGGAGGGAGCTGATTATATATGCACTCATACATGAAGCAAGGATTAGGAGGGAGCTAATCCTATGATCCATTGAAGATGATAAAGTATATATCCATATTAGCATCCATGAAAGGCAGTACATGTTTAGTTCGACCTTAGAATAATTCTTCTTCGAAGAGAAGCCTTAAAGTATCCCTAGTTGTCCATCTACGTCTGTGATCCTATGATGAAAGGAAGAAGTGGAATATTTAGGGAATGGAATCTATAAGAAACTCCATGGACCTAATAGCTTAAGAAAAACATGAGGAAGAACATGAAGATTCCAAGAAAGAAAGAGAATCCCGAACAACCAGTCATTGTATCAAGAATCACAAGATTACCAGCCTGATATGAACTCACTAAAAGAAATCAAGTAAAGGAACTGAAAGTTGTGATGAAGAACAGTGTATATGAATGCAAGCATTGCAAGATCCATAACTAGAGTTTCTCCCAGATGGAGGGAGAAGACTATGATGATTACTTGTTCCAGTAAACCAGACATACCTCTACATGAGTCATTATATCATCTGCAATATCCGTGGGTTGGATTTCTACATCAGATGAATGCAAAGACTGTTCTCTAGATAAATTGAACAAAGAGCATATGAAGAGAAACCTCAAGGCTTTGAGGCATACCAAAAAGAGACCCTTGTATGTAGATGGAAGAAGACAACTTGGTGGAGAACCTCCAATGCATAATAGAAGCATGGTGAAGATTTTCTATAACAGAGATATTGTATCAGAATGATTACTCAGAATATCAGGATGATGGATTTCCAATCCATGCCAAATATTTCATGATGACAGAAGAAGTGCCACATGGATATGTTCCAGTTTGACCCTTGCCACGATGTTGTGAGCTAGCAGAAACCAAAGAGGAATCCAAAAATGATATACGTTATTGATCAGAGCTACATGAATCCTTCAGAGAAAACCAGTGTTCCAGACTAAAGTACATTTGAAATCAAGCATTACATTATCTATGATGAAGTCCAGAAAGAACAAAGTGGTTCTCCAATACATATCTCCATAGATGAGCAGATAAGCATACATTTTGGTAAAGATTTTTTCCAAGATGAAAGAGTTTGCATACTCAAGATAGAGCTCGTGGAGACGACTTCCTTATTGAAAAAGGAAGAGATGACTCCTAGGTTGGGAGGGAGAAATGATGTGTTGTTGGTTGATGGACAGTCATTTTTCAGTTCAAAAATGGTCCAGGATGAGCAGTTCCTTTCTAGTTCGAAAGGTGGTTTGAGATTTCTGACAGACATGCATTTTCTAGTTCAAAAAATGGTCTAGATTGAACGGTCATTTTCGTAATGAAAATGGTTCAATGTATTGTTGATGTACCATATATAGTGATTTCCCATTGTGGTTAACATGGGGAATGGTCTGTTTTGGAGGTTGGTGCAAGACATTCATTTCCTTAGGAAATGGTCCAGACAGTCATTCCTTAGGGAAGATTCATTCTCTCTAGGTTGGACTTTGTTTAGTGTCGGAGGAATGGCCTAGGGTGGGGAATGGTCTAGGTTCAACAATCAGGGACAGACATTCCTTAGGGCAGACTCATTCTCTCTAGGTTACACTTTGTCTAGTGTCATAAGAATGGCCTAGGATGGGGAATGGTTCAGGCTCAGAAATCAGGAGAGTTATTCTTCCTTGCTTGAGAAGAATAGTCCAGATAGTTCATCATTGATGTTTGACCCTCTAAGGGCAGATGCTCTTCCAAGATCTCACAGATGTGAGTGGAAGAATGGCCCATATGATTCAGTTTATATCATAACATTGTTTCTATGCAGGTTGATATCAAATGATTGTTATGAAGACTGTATGTCTCTAGACAGTAGATGTATACTACAGTGGGGGATGTGTTCCATTGTTTGTGACTATACGTCACTGATGAAGTACCTGTGTGCTACTTGGTGTGGTAGTGTACCACTGGATTTAGTTCTATACTACTATGGATAGACATAGTTGTGTTCTATTGAATGATATTGTTTTGATTACCTTGAAGACTATTAACAGTGTTTGAAATGATTATCATTCGTATGGATGATCAATGGACAGAGATTTCCCGGACAAAAAATGGTCCAAGACATTTATTCTTCTAGGACATATGTCTGGTTTAGAAGAATGGTTCTTTTGTCACTCTATGGAGTAAGTGAATTATCCAACATCATGTCTAATTACTCAGATGGAGTATGATTTCAAGAGATGATGTAGTTGATGGCATTGATAGTCTATACAACTATGTTGATGTTATCGGGTAAATGGTATGTTTGTGCTCAAGACCATTACCTTCAATACCTCCCTAGCTAGGAGGGAATGTTGATATTATCGTATTTGTGGGAGGTATTTACCTCCACGTGTAAACCTAATGAGAATAGAATATTCTAGAAAGTAAGAAGAAACCCTAATGAGTTGGCTAATAACCCTATAAGACAAGTCAACTCAAGAGGATAATTTGTATTAGGTTATTAGCCTCCAAGAGAAGAATTCGGCCAAAAGAAATGATATATAATGAGTAAATAGGTATCCGAAATGAGAAGTCGGCCCAGGAAGTTAGCCAGAATTAGTATAAATACAAGAGGCTAGTCTTCATTCTGGAAGCATTCTTAGAATTCCGGAGAAGCACTTGTGTGCATTATAGTTGCTCAGTTTGTGTGCAAGTTTGGAGGAGAGCTGTCGTTGCACCTGCTGCAACTAGCATATTTCGGTTTTGGCTTGGACCATCTCTTGGTTATGGTTTGGACTATCTGATCAGCTCTTGTTTGGTGTGTTATCCTTTGGGAAAGGTGTGCTACCCTTTGTTTGTCTATCTAGCCTAGGGTTTGCTTCCAGAATGATTCTATGTCAAGATTAAGGTGCTCGGAGGGTGGCTTCACCCTATGGTTGGTGACAATGGTGATATTTTTTATTGTAAAACGTGAACATCCATTATATTCTAAGAGAATTTTCCCTATAAAATTCATTAGAATCCTAATGTGGTATTGATTTACCTTGTCAAACCTACCCTCACAAATAAATTATTTTTTAATTAACCTCAAAAGGTTCTCAAAAGGTTCCAAAACATATTCAATGGGAATGGTGGCACCAATCTTCCAATTTTTGTATTCGAGTTTGAGAAAATCAATATAAAATGAAGTATATAATGGCATACCTTTAAACCATTTCTCTCCGTGCATAGGAATCTCTGTAGCAGCTGATATGGTCTCCTTTGACATTGGAAAAGTGATCCCTGCAATAGTTGCACTGAAACCATTAAAGTTAAGAGAACATTGTTTGGTTAGTTTCATATTATACCCCTGAAGCTTTTCACAGAATCTTATGCATCCAGTTTGTTCTAAGGACACCTTGATTGTTGGGTCTGCATTTACCAAATTTAAATTATATGGCTCAAACCTCACGACTTTCCCTATTCTTACATTCTTTATTTTTCATTGAGGATTTGTCATGATGTTGATATATGTCAACCCTGTGTGAATTGCRGGTGTGCAACAATAGATTGAAATAACCTCTGCRCAGCTAAAATGGGAACAGTAACCTCTGCATASAGAAAATGGGAACAATAACCTATGCRCAACAAACGATAGCAATAACCTCTACACAACAAATGAAAATAATGACTTTTGTGTGGTGCAAAGCAACATAAAACTCTGCGTAGCAAACGAATCAAYGGYAGGAAACTYGGCGCARCAACAAAYAGTAGTAGAAAACTCRSCACRGCAATAAGGATGGAAAGAGTTTAGCTCAAATGAAGGAAAGTTGGTTATGTGAAAAGAAAACTCATTCTAGAGGTTAACTTGCAATGGGCTCCAAGAAAGGCTCTTGAACAATGATTGAAACAAATGGAACAATGATTGAAACAAATGGATAATGTGCAGCAAAAAATAAAGTGAAAGATTTGCGTAGAGAATCTTCAACACATAGGGTTTACGTAGCAACTGGCAGCACACAGCATTTATGTAGAAAAAATATTTGGAGCTTGTTGGAGAGGATATGGACGACGTGCATGCCTTGGAGGCGATGGAGAAAAACAAAAGGTGGCCACTATTTATGCTCAAATGGATAAGGAACTAAATTATAAAAAGTGAAATATTATCCATAGAGACAAGATGTTTTAAGGAAAGTTAAATATTTGCGCAACAAACTTGTGCAACGAGTACACTTTTGAAGTTTGCAATAGTACAAATGATATGAGTGTCATAATTGTTCCTTTTATAACCTCATGATTAGGTGATGATGAACCATAATACCTTTTGACATGAAATTCACCCTAACCATTTGATTTGACCTTAACACATAATTTCCCACTTTTTAATGCGACTCGAGATTTAGGAAAGTAGACCATTACAACTTGAACATGATGAACTTTACACTCTTGATTCTTTGCCTTTATGATGGTGTTTTATGAAAAAGACAATACACCCTTTAAACCAACTTATGGCTAAACCCCTTACTGACATTTCAAGTCATTCTTTATTTGATTACTAACCTCATAAACCTTGACACACTAACTATGACTCATTGTTGATTTTCTCAAGATCATGACATGACTTTGAAAACTTTTGAACAAACCTCTAACTCTAGCTATGAAAATCATGGTGCTAACACATAGTAAACTGAAGTGAACAATAATCTTGGTCATGATATTTATGTAATAATGTATTTTTACTTTATTAACATACTATTAATACATTAGTACATTTTTAATGTATTAATGTTTTATTAATATGTTAATTAATCATACTTAAATAATTTATTACTCTATTAATAATTTAATAATGTATTTCTTTATTATTACTTTATTAGTGTATTAATACTTTATTAATATATTAATGTAATACATTAATATATTAATACTTTAACAATGCATTAATTAATAATTTATTAAAGTATTTATTAATTAATACATTAATACTTTAACATATTTATGTATTAAGAGTATAAATGTATTGATTAATATATTATTATTATTATTATTAATTTATTATTACTTTATTTATGTTTTAGTATTTTATTAATGTATTAATTAATAATATACATAATGATGATGATGATGATTAACGTCTACTAAGACCTATTGGTTTATCGGATCTTAAGAGGGTAAATGATTACTTGTGATTCTTTAGAATTTTACTTGTGATTCTTTATGTATAGCTATAAAACTCTTACCCCAAACTTTAAAGTTTTATCAAAATTCAAAATGGATTTCAAAATATATTAATAAACTTTAATTACAATAAAAAGAAATTTAACTACTTTTGATTTATGTATAGCAATATAACTCTAGATCACCCCAAAAATTGAAATAGATTATACAATATTAATATTTAAAGTTTAAAGTTATCAAAATTCAAAATGGATTTCAAAATATATTAATAAAATTTAATTACAATAAAAGGAAATATTAATAAACTTTAATTACAATAAAAATAAATTGAACCACTTTTTCTTTAGGTATAGCCATAGAACTCTAGATCACCCAAAAAAATTGAAATAGACTATACAATATTAATATTTAAAGTTTAAAGTTTTATCAAAATTCAAAATAATTCAAAATGGATTTCAAAATATATTAATTATAGGACCTTTAAAAGGATCTGAGTGTCTCAAATTCCTATTTATTATTATCATTCTGGTCTCTATACCTAACAATAGCTTTTTGATTTCTAATTATTGCTCATTTTCCTTCTTTCCTGGCTTCTTTTATCTTTTGAATATATATATATATATATATATATATATATACACACACGCTTTAAAAGATTAATGTAATAATGTATCATTATTGTATTAATTAATTAATACATTAGATTATTTATGTTTTAATGTAATGTGTTAATATTTTAATTTATATATTATTAGTGTATAAATACTTAATTAATATTTTGATTTATATATTTTTAATATTTTAATATCTATTTAATTTATTTATTAATTAATATATTAAATAAATATTAATTAACTTTCTATTAATTAATACATTAATACTTATTTTCTAATGTATTATAAATGTATTTTTACTTTATTTATGAACTATTAATATTTTATTATTTTAATTTATTATTGTATTTTTAGACACTTTAATACTTTATTAATGTATTAATTAATAATACTTTCATATTTATTAATATATTAATATTTTATTAATGTTTAAATGTATTACTTACTTTCTTAATGTATTTTTTATTTTTTTATTTTATTAATACTTAAATGTTATTTTTTTATATCTTACTTTATTATTATATTATTAATGTATAAGTATTGTATTAATGCTTTAACAATGAAGTAAATGTGTTAATTTATAATGTGTTATTTAATTGATGCAATACATTATTATTAAGGTATTTATTAATTAACTTGTTACACTATACATTAATGTATAGATATTTTAATTTATATTTAAATTAATCTATTCATCAACTAATACATTAATACTTTAACATATTAATGTTTATTTATTGATGGATTATTAATAGATCATTAATAGATTAATACTTGAGTGCACTTATGTAGTATCACATTAATGTATTCATACATTATTAATATATTACTTTAGTGATGTATTAATATTTTATTCATTTATTAATATTATACTAATGTATTAATATTTTAATAATGTTTTACTTTATTATTTAATGTATTATTTTATTAATTAATACATTATAATAATACATTACACTACATTAATGTATTAATGTATATATAGCATGAGTAGGTCTAATGGTTAAGAACGTGTGCTTCCCTAAGATGTCACAAGTTCAAATCCAGAGGGGGTAGGGTATGTATATGTACGTAGACTTTACCAGTCAAATTGTTGGGCGGAGAGGGTCCCATAGACCAATTCGGTGTCTCGCTTGGCTATGAACTTAAAAATATATTATTATTATTATTATTATTATGTGTTACATTAATGTCATAATTAATTAATACATTAACGATGGTGCCCCATGCATGTCGGTCATCGACTAGCAACAACCACTTTATAAAAGTGGTTCATATATGTCAATCAATGCCATTTATTCACCTTTCCAAAGTAATGGCACCTATCGGTATATATCAACCACTTTTATAAAGTGATTGTTTCTAGTATACCCACCATATCGTTAATACACAGTAATGTTAAGGAATACAAATAATTATAAGCATCAAATGGGTATATTTCTTAGAAGTCAATACTTAGAAATAAAAATTTGAATGACAATATAACCTATCATTATGTTAGACATGTACTAATGTCAAGAGTCTTGTTAGTCCCTGTCGTAGGCATAGAGGGACTATAGTGATCGATAATTCATTGACTACATATTAGTTTGTTCTTTGACTAGAAATATTTGCATAATACCTATTGTTGGAGCTAGGGAACTAAAAAAATAGATTTTTATATAATAAAAAGTACCATATATGTAATGATCTGATTGGATAATAGATTGGAGGTCTTATTGTCAACTTCTCTATTCCCAATGTTTTATATGGGAACATATCCAAACTTTTTATCATATATAGTCTTTTTGAATCATATATTTTTCCTGTGTATTGCTTGAAGGTGGATTAATGCTAGCATCAGTTCGAATGTTTGTATTAGCATTTTCTTCTAGCTGAATATATCCCTAAGTTTTTATTTGTACTAATCATACTGAAATGTTTAGATATCCAAGCTTTATAGTGATCGATAATTCCAAAGTTTATAACGTCCTTGCCGCATGTATTTGTATTGAAATGTATTGACACATTTTTTGAGGTACTTGAATAGGCCTGTCATCTTAAATGTTTACATGACGCGAGGTCCTCCAATAGGCCTAACAACTTAAATGTTTGCATACCGCGAGGTCCTTAAACAACCTGACAGACTTAAATGTTTATCTAAATATGCTTCTCAGAGTACATTTTTCCTCAAAATTTTCCATACAATGTTGCAGTGATTTTGCACAATATTGTTGTCCACCACCAGTTGAATAGGCATTATATATTTCATCTTTCTTCTAGCCTTGCAATGCAATTTCATCATCCTTGAAGCTACATACATTGTTTACTGGTTTGGTGAGTGCTTCTTCTTCGTTGGTTTGTTAGATGTTGCTTGTTGTTGTTTGCTTCACAATTTCACCTGTGCTTCTACCTTTCATCGTTTCAAAGTAAGTTTCCATGCCATAGTTTCATTTTCTATTCCTTTTTTGATGTCCAGTGTTTGCAGTTTGTAAGTAAGAATGTTTTCTTATTTCTAGTGGCATGCTCATCATATGTTTTTGGTTCCTTCTATGCTTCGGCTGCAGCTTTGTAATCATTGGAGATGCATATGGTATTTATCGGTTCGGTGGTTGTTTCTTGTTCATTGGTTTGTTGGTTTGTGGGTTACTCGTTGTTTTGTTTGGCTCAAGTTTTTTGTTTTCTTTTGTTTGCTTTGGCCTTGCAGGGTTGGGGTCCAGTGTCGTGTTAGAATATAATGGATGTGCTCATTTTACCATTGAAAATATCTCTATTGTCACCCAACCATAGGCCGAAGCCACCCTCTGAGCACCTTAACCTTGACAGGGAATCACTTTGAAAGCAAACCCTAGGCTAGATAGCCAAACAAAGGGTAGCACAATTTTCCCCAAGGATAGCGCACCAACAAGAGCTGATCAGATGTTCCAAACCCTAGCCAAGAGATAGTCCAAGTGTAATTGCTAGCTGCAACAACTGCAATGGAAGCTGTCCTCCAAACCTGCGCAGAAACTGGGCAACTACAGTGCGCACAAGTGTTATTTTGCAATTATGGGACTGCTTGCCAGAATGAGAACTGGCCTCTTGTATTTATACTAATTCTGGCTAACTACCTGGGCTGACTTCTCATTCTAGGTATCTGTCTGTTCAGTATATATTATTATTTCTGGCTGAATTCTTCTCTTGGAGGCTAATAACCTAATATAAATTATCTTCTTGAGCTGACAAGTCTTCTAGGGTTATTATCCAACTCATTAGGGTTTCTTCTTGCTTCCCACAGTATTCTATCCTCATTAGGTTTACACGTGGAGGTAAATACCTCCTGTAGGTACCATAATATTAACACTCCCTCCTAACTAAAGAGGTATTACAGGTAATGGTCTTGAGCACAAAAACATACCATTCACCCGGTAGCATCAACATAGTCGTATAGACTAGATCATGACTAGATCATGAGCACCATCATCATCATCAGTGTCATCAGCTGCATCATCTCTCGAAACCATACTCTATCTGAGTAATCAAACATGATGCTCACTCCACAGAGTAATACAAGAGCCATTCCTCTAATCTAGAAGAGTAAATGTTTTGAACCATTTTCCGTCTAGGAAATCTCTGTCCTTTGATTATCCATCTAACTGATGATCATTTCCAATACTGTTGATAGTCTTCAAGGAAATTGAAACAAAAATAGAACACAATTGTGTCTATCCATAGTAGTACATAACTATAATTCAATGGTACACTACCACACCAAGTATCAAACAAGTACTTTATCAGTAATGTATAGTAATGAACAGTGGAACACATCCACCACAGTAGTATACATCTACTTTCATACAGTCTTCATAACAATCATCTAATATCAACCTGCACAGAAACAATGTTATGGTATAAATTGAATCATCTAGGCCAATGTTTCACTCACATCTGTGAGATCTAAAAGAATATATGCCCTCAGAGTAGAACAATGAGATATCTGGACTATTCTTCTCAAGCAAGGAAGAATAATTGTCCTATCTTCTGAACCTGGACCNCTGTTGATAGTCTTCAAGGAAATTGAAACAAAAATAGAACACAACTGTGTCTATCCATAGTAGTACATAACTATAATCCAGTGGTACACTACCACACCAAGTATCAAACAAGTACTTTATCAGTAACGTATAGTAATGAACAGTGGAACACATCCACCACAGTAGTATACATCTACTTTCATACAGTCTTCATAACAATCATCTAATATCAACCTGCACAGAAACAATGTTATGATGTAAATTGAATCATCTGGGCCAATGTTTCACTCACATCTATGAGATCTAAAAGAATATCTTCCCTCATATTAGAACAATGAGATATCTGGACTATTCTTCTCAAGCAAGGAAGAATAATTGTCCTATCTTCTGAACCTGGACCATTCCCCACCTTGGGCCATTCTTCCTACACTAATCAAAGTGCACCCTGGAGAGAATGTATAAACCCTAAGGAATGCCTATCCTTGATTGTTGAGCCTGGACCATTCCCCACCCTAGGCCATTCCTCCTACACTAATCAAAGTGCACCCTGGAGAGAATGTATAAACGCTAAGGAATGATTGTCTAGACCATTTTCTCTGTTAACCACAAGACAAAAAGACTGTCCTGTACCAACCTCCAAAACGAACCATTCCTCATGTTAACTGCAATGAGAAATCATTTTCCGGTAAGGCAGGCCAGTCTTCTTGAGTAACCCTCAAGAAGAAAGACTACCGTAGACCACTCCCCATGTTAACCACAATGGGAAGTCGTTGTCTATGATACATCATCAATCTAGACCATTTCCCATGTTAACCACAATGGGAAATCTCTGTCCATCAGAAATATCAATCCACTTTCCGAAAAGGAAAGAATCTGTCCAAGCTGGACTATTTTTCAATCTTGAAAATGAATGTCCTCAATAATATTTTCAGTGCTCCCTCCCAACCTGGGATTCATCTCTTCCTTTTTCAATAAGGAATTTGTTTGCAAGAGCTCCATCTTGAGTACGCAAACTCTTTCATCTTTTACCAAAATGTCTTCTTATCTGCTCATCTGTGGAGATATGTATTGGAGAACCACTTTCTCCTTTCTAGACTTCAGTATGGATAGTGTAATGCTTGATTTCAAATTTACTTTGGTCTGGAACACTGGTTTTCTTTGAAGGCTTCATGTAGCTCTGATCAATAGAGTATATCATTATTGGAAAACTGGAACATATCCATGTGGCACTTATTCTATCATCATGAGATCTGATCTCCTGAGTAATCATCTTGATACAATATCTCTATTATAAAAAATCTTCACCACGCTTCTGTTGTGCACTGGAGGTTCTCCAACATGTTGTCTTCTTTTGTCTGCATGCAAGGGTCTCTTTTTAGTATGCCTCAAAGTCTTGAGGTTGCTCTTCATACTCTCTTTATTCAATTTCTCTGGAGAACATTCTTTGCATTCATCTGATGTAGAACTCTAACTCATGGATGTTGCAGATGATATAATGACTTATGTAGAGATATGTTTGGTTTATTGAAACAAGTAATAATCATAGTCTTCTCCCTCCATCAGGGATAACCTCTAGTTATGGATCTTGCAATGCTTTCATTCATTAGTATTCCATACACTATTCTTCATCACAATTTTCAGTTCCTCTGCTTGATTTCTTTTAGTGATTTCATGCCAGACTGGTAATCTTTTGATATAATGACTGGTTGTTCTGGCTTGTCTTGTTTCTTGGAATCTTCATGTTCTTCCTGATGTGTTTCTTTAGTTCTCGGGTCCATGGAGTTTTTTTATAGATTCCATGCCCTAAAGATTCCATTTCTTTATTTCATCATAGGATCAAGGATGTGGATGGCCAACCAAGGATACTTTAAGGCTTCTCTTCGAAGAAGACTTTCTGAGGTTGAACTGGACATGTATTGTCTTTCATGGCTGCTACCATAGATATATACTTCATCATATTCAATGGATCATAGGATTAGCTCCCTCCTAATCCTTGCTTCATGTATGAGTGCATATAATTGGCTCCCTCTGTATAACAAAGACCACACTTCTATCTGCACCCTTATTGTCTTCTGCAATATATAATTGGCTCTCTCTATTTGACACAGTCCATGCTTCCATCTTGTTGTCTTCTAAAAAAAAACGTCATAAGTCTTTCTCCAATTTCCTCTTGATTTCTGACTTATTTCTATCTTTTCTTCTTCTAAGTCTCTTCATGATGGGTTTGGCTTATCTTGCAATGGCTTTCACATGATTTGTTTGACATATTTCACCCTTTCATGTGTATTATCTAATGATACCATCCTTATCTTGTTGTTCTTCCATAGGTATAGTTCTTCTTGGAACACATTATCTTCCAAGAGATAGATATACAAGATATGTATAGAGATGATGCAAACAAGATATGTACAAGGAATAAGAAGAGTATTGTTACCTTTAGAAGAAGAAGTCTCTTTCATCCTTCTTAGTCTTCTTTGTACGTTCCTTTTCTTCGGCAACTGATGCTTCATGTTTCTCCTTCATTTTCCTTAGCTCGAGACAATGATTCTTGTAGTGACCATACTTTTGGTAGTTGAAGCATTGTATTTCTAAAATGTCTTTCTCTTTATTTGGCTTCCTCCTTGAGCCAAACTTCCTTTTGTTCCTAAAGTTCTTGAATCTTATTGTGAAGGCTTGATCATCGTACTTCTTTGGGGTTTCTCTTTTTCACTAATCCTTGATTCTTCTTGAGCACAACAAGTCTAAAGTTCTTCAAATGTTGGATACTCATTCCTTGTGTTCATGCTTGCGGAAAATGCATCCCACGTCTTGGGAAGACCATTGAGTATTATGTTTACCAACTCCTTCTTTGAGATGATCTCTTCAATAGCTTGTAGTTGATATCTTAAGTGAGAGATTCTCACAAGTTATGATGTTGTGGTGTCATCATCATTCATCTTCATGTCACGGAGCTCATTCTTCAGACTCATGACTTGTCCAATGTTTCTGACTGAGAAGAGGATTTGTTAGGGCATCATACATCTTCTTCAATGAGTCAATATGAGAGATGTATGGTATCAAGTGGTCTTTTATAGAGTCCACTATGATACTCATGGCATTGATCTCACCGTCTTTGAACTTCTCCATAACTGCAACGTTCTATGGTTTCTTCTCTTTTCCTTATTCAAACACTCATTCCACGATCTTTCCTTCCATGATATCTAGCACTTTATTCTTGGCAAGGATGAGGTCAATCCTTGTTTTCCATGCTCTGAAGTTAGAGGCTCCATCTAACTTGTTCTCTGACTTCATAGAATAAGTCATGGTTTCTTTGACTTGGTCAAACCCTAGATTTGATCGAATCGTGTCTTGGCTTTCTGAGAGTGCCAGGAGATGCGCTAGGCTAGGGCACACTAATCTATCCAGAGATTAGGTCAATATCTTCACTTAAGGTGCCTTAATGAGAGGTTTAGGGTTTCTTCAACTGCACCTGTTAGTAACCCTAACGACAATGCTATGGTGATTTCTCTTGCTAGGAACCCTAGCGGCAATTCTTCAATGAGTTCAATATCCTTATGGCTATGTTTCCTTCCAGTGGTTAGACTGAATGAAGTAGGTGTGGGCCCATAACTTGTTAGAATATAATGGATGTGCTCATTTTACCATTGACAATATCTCTATTGTCACCCAACCATAGGCTGGAGCCACCCTTCGAGCACCTTAACCTTGACAGAGAATCACTCCAAAAGAAAACCCTAGGCTAGATATCCAAACAAAGGGTAGTGCACCTTTCCCCAAGGATAGCGCACCAACAAGAGCTGATCAGATGTTCCAAACACTAGCCAAGAGATAGTCCAAGCATAACTACTAGCTGCAGCAGCTGCAACGGCAGTTGTCCTCCAAACCTACACAGAAACTAGGCAACTACAGTGCGCACAAGTGTTGTTCTACAATTCTGATACTACCTGCCAGAATGAGAACTGGCCTCCCATATTTATACTAATTCTGGCTAACTTCCTGGGCCGACTTCTCATTCTAGGTATCTGTCTGTTCAGTATATATTACTATTTATGGCTGACTTCTTCTCTTGGAGGCTAATAACCTAATATAAATTATCTTCTTGAGCTGACAAGTCTTCTAGGGTTATTAGACAACTCATTAGGGTTTCTTCTTGCTTCCTGGAGTATTCTATCCTTGTCAGGTTTACACATGGAGGTAAATACCTCCCGTAGCTACCATAATATTAACACGTCGGTGGTTGGAGCTGTTTTTTTTTTAGATTATTATTGTTTTTGGGGCACTTTGTAGTGTTAAGCCCCTGCACCCACGAGTCGACATTCATTTGTTTTATCTTCCCTGTCTACCAAGGTCGATATCTGTTCTTCTATGATATTTTGTTGGTGCTTCAGTGTTGGCATGAAAGAAAATAGTTGCATGCAAAATTGTTCGAGAATTACATGTGAAATTGCAATATCCGTTGTTTTTTTGTTAAAATAAAGCATATGCAGGCTGCATTTATAAAGCATGTATGGTCATATGTGCCCATGTGACATTACATGTTCTTTATCCTCTACATAGGCTAGTGTGCCCACGATACAAATTGTCTTGTACTTGAGATATGATATGTACAACAAAGATTTTGCAAAATTATATTTGGATGTCTGGAAGCATATCTAGCTAGTTTGGCATGAAAAACAAAAATATTGTATCGTGGGAACAACAGTCTATGTAGAGGATAAAGAACATGTATTTCCATCAGTGGAATCATATCTGGATACTTTGTCATGGAAAAACATAAATCATTTAACTACGGCCATGCAATTTCGTGATATTTTGTGGCTTGTAATATATTTTGGGCAGGGAAAAACAAATTACACATTTACAACTATGGATGGAGAAGTGCAAAGGTTCATGTTTCTACCTATCTTTTAGACTGTGCATTGAGTATCTTTTAATGCATGTACATATTACTTGTTCTACGGTGCATACCAGCTTCCATTCATGTTCATTGTGTTTTTTTTGTTCCCAAATTCAAACAAACAGAATAGATGGACAAAACGACAGAGTCTTGACTGCATCGGTTGAAGAGGATATAGAAAGGTACATGCTTGTACTATTATTTCATATTTCATTGTTTTGTATTTCGTTTATTGTCTGTATATGTTTTCAACTATTTTATTGTATGTAGATGTTGTGTGCCTTCCTACATGATAACTTATCTTCAGTAAATGCCTTCCTGCATACTAACCTACTTTATATCCATTGTGTTTTCGCTACATTGCTACATTTAAACAAAAAGAATGGCTGGAGATGACGATGGACTCTTTCGCGGGTGAATAGCCTTGTTTCTCTTTATTTTACATGTTTGTTTTCATTATAAGTTATCTTCCTTACATGCCTTCCTGCATACTAACCTACTTCATGTTTATTGTGTTTTCGTTGCATTTCTACTTTAAACAAACAGAATGGTTGGAGAGGACAATGGACTCTTTGTGGGGTAGATAGACATGTTTATATTTCTTTTACATGTTTGTCTTCATACTAGCTTGCCTTCATGTCCATTGCATATTTGGCATTGTTACCTTCGAAAAAATAGGTTGGTCGGACAGGAAGATGAATTGTTTTGTGCAACACTAGAGGGTTCTATGGTACAATATTCTAAAATCTATACCAATTGTGCTGGTAAATTAAATATACAAAGTGGGTGCAGGCATATAATATTAGACTTGAAAACGATGGCTTGGCAATAATCGGCCTTTCTTCCCTCCCTATTTCTACTTTTTCCATTTTCTATTATCCCTTTTGTTTTCTAATTTATCTACTTAGTGGTCTTTCCGAAAAAGCCTTGGTGCGCCAGTTGGCAGACTAACAGTTTCAAATATATGGTCGTGCTTCTACCTTATTCCATAGTTACCCACTTTTTCAATTATGTGTGCAGGACTGGCAGGTTCAATGGCTTCTGGGAGTCCGCGATATACATATTGGCCGTGGTGCCCCGCCCTCACGCCTTGTTTACTGTTACAAATTTTTCCAGTTAAAAAAATAGATGCATACAATTTTACGGTTATTTATTCCTTCTAATGGAAAGTATACAATGCATATGCTTGTTTATTCCTGATGTTCATCTGCACATACTTGCATCAGAAAATTTGGACTAGTGACATGGGCATGAGCAGTCAGTCATCCCATACATCAGCAGACCAACAAGGCCAAAGGTAAAGATGCATATGCTCTGCTCTTACTATGTTTAACAAAAAAATATCCTTGGCTATATATTCATCTATGGCATGGTGAATATGTTGATGTCATCTGCAATACATGGTTTGTAGTTCACAAGAAGTATCAACAATTACAAGCGAGATGTCAAACGTATCACATGTTCCGTAGACTAAGAGGTGTGGTTGCAAAACTCAGGCTTTATAGTTCATCTAAGGTATGCGTGTACTTGTAGATTTATTCCAGTGAAAGAAGAATACAAAAAAAAAAAATGCACACTACCATTCACTTTAGTTTTCCTGTTCAAAAATTGTCACCAGGTCTAGATTTGTAATACCCAAAGTACTATCGATAGAGGGCTTGAACAGTCGTCGAACTGGACAAGTGTTCATCGGGGACATAATGGTCATCTATAACACCTACTTGGATAAGGAAAACAAAACTAGATCCATTATGTGCGCTGACATGACATACAAGGAGGCCATGATGACAGTGACACTGACTATTTCTACACAACTTGTCCAGAAACATGCAGAAAAGATATTGCCGGGTAATGGGATATCCATTACAAATTTTAATATATTGCCCAAAATAGTATATGACCGTGGTGATTGTGATCAAATTGTTTCTCTCAACAAAACAAGTGTTGTGGAAAAAATTCTCGATGTGTGTTCAGAATATCATTTCTTCCCGGATGCGACTATCAGCCAACTTGCACAGAGCACTGATAATTACCCAATCGAAATGATTGGCACAGTTTCCACACTAGGGAGAAAACTTGTCTTGCAACACATTCTCCATATAAAGGATGGAGAGTCGGATAACGACAAGGCAATGGCACTGATTTTCATATCCAGTTTTTTCCTTTACTTTTGCATGTGCATATATCTCGGGTAAGTTACACAAATATTGCACTATTCCATGTTGCAGTTGCAATTGTTCAATACCTATTCAAATTTTTTTTTGTCAATGGAGCAACAATTGCATAAATGGCGGATTCCACTTATGCTCCTCAAAAATATAACAAAGAAAATGGATGTTAGAGAAAGGATCTTTCGGACAACCCAGGCAACATTTGTAACAGAGTTGCGAGTAGATATAGTACAGGATCTGAAGAAACTAGCTATCTCTACAAATGTTGTGCATATACATCCACAAAATCATCCTCACTTTGCTTATACAAATAGCCTTCAACAAATTTATGCAGCCTGTTTTATTTTATTTTTTATTTTTTTTTGGGGGGGTGCAGTTTTGTATTGTATTGTTCAATGTATTAATTCATATGCTTGTGTTCCCAGGTTGAAGGTGTTTTAGTTGCATCCATTGCGTACTCGACCCCCTTTGAACCTGTATGTGAGAAATGAAACTCTCCTGCTTCTGCCTCCACTTTGATAAGTGATGATACGATTGATTGCCTGTCATGTAGTGAAAATTTTCCATATATATATGGACATTTCCTCAATGCTTCCATCTGAACTGTGGGAAACACAACCATGCATTGTACGGTTAGGCGGCCTCTTTTACAAAATGTGCTTCCTAAGTTGGTAGAATTGTTGTATGAAATGTATCTATAGAAAAAGGCAAGAAGTGTCTACATGTTGTGGGACCTTCGGATACACAACAAATTCACCTTAAATGAGGACAATGCAATTTTTCATATCGGCTGAAGAAGGGAAAAAATATATATTTCAAACTTTGGTAGGAAACAAAAATACCTCATGTGTCTCTGTAATATTTATTCAACATCTAGATGAATGTTCATCGGACTCGACTACTTGGGATTGCATGTGCATAATATTGTTCAGTCCAAAAATGGGAAGCATGGTAGTAAAACCCATATATCCCATGGCCTCGGTTATTTTCTACTGGGAACATGTACCAGATGTAACAGAAAACGAATGCGGTGATGTCTTTCTTTGTGTATCAAATTGTTTGATGCAAAGGTCGATGCGACCTGCTCTATGGAAGCTTCTGGGAACTTGCTTACGGACTTTTTGGAGTTTAGTTGGTTCGTGGTTGTATGCTCCATATGTCAATTTGTATATAGCAGAAATCCGATTGTTTTTTGGAGGACACGAAACAATAGAATTGATTTTTTTAGCCAGCTAGCCCGCAAATTTGCCTGATAATTTCTATGGTGTTGTGACATAAATGTAGTATGTGGCTTGTTTTAGAATTTTTCCTTAATCGATGAACTTGGTAAAATTAATCTCTTGGAATAATTTGAAATCAACGAATATATACTGTAAGAAGTGAAATTGTGTTATCATATCAACAATAGGCTCTTAAAATTCAA
>JASDQU010506414.1:0-14071 GCA_032191745.1 Picea mariana | reverse complement strand
ACCATGGTTGATTTACTCACGATAACGAGGGGTCATGTGCATGGGCAACCACAAGATATCTATGAACAGATAACAAATATAATCAAGCAGTACATTACTCCAGTTTTTTTCGGTTATTTTCATTTGGGTTATTCCATTTGCTTGTTTTTAAAATCTGAATGCATATAGTTGATACTGAAAAAATATCTCTTTTTTGAATGCTGTTGATTATTTATGGAAACCTAAAATGCTCTCGTTTCACTCATCTTAAGTGGGTCTTTCTCCTCAAAATATAAAAGCAGTAGTGAATTGGTCCCTTCTGCTCTTATATAGAATGTTAGCAAGCCATTGTCGGCTACCCATGCCTTTTGCATCACAATAGATGGAGGAAGGTATTGGAAATTGGTTGTTGAAATAGGTTCTTCATAACTTATAGACTGTACATCATCTGCATATGGATATGCTGACACCGATAAACCCATATCTGACACCCAACCCAAATCGATACCTGCTTAATTTATGGTTCAAAGATATTCAGACTACCGAACAATAGATGGAGGAAGGTATTGGAAATTGGTTGTTGAAATAGGTTCTTCATAACTTATAGACTGTACATCATCTGCATATGGATATGCTGACACCGATAAACCCATATCTGACACCCAACCCAAATCGATACCTGCTTAATTTATGGTTCAAAGATATTCAGACTACCGAAAAAAAGTATCAGGGCTACACAACATACACAACAATAGTCCACCAAAAATTGGGGTTCCCTTAGGAAGCATCTCTTTGCTGCTTAAAATTTTTTAAGTTGGTATTTAAAAATTCTTCTTCTCGTTCGTATATGGGGCTTATAGTTCGGTAGTGAAACATGTCAACTTCTAGACGTTTACTTGACATACGAATTTGCACAAATATTTTATCTGAAATCGAAATTCAGCAATGTTCATGGCTGAACCTGTCGATACATGCCACTCTGGACGATACTCAACTCGATAGCAGAGATATAGGGATCATTGGTATCAAAGGTTTTGATGAGGAAAATGTAGAATACACTTGGATTTGGATTTACCATAGTTTTGTTTTTCACAATCAACATGAGCTCTTCCTATCTCCCATTTCTTTTGGATTCATTTTAACTTCTGCAGAAACACAAGTTTTTAACCATTAAACCCATTTTCATTTAAGTTGTACAAAATCTTTTAATATTTATAATAATCTTATAATACCTATAATTAATAATTTAATATTTATTATTACATTGTTTCATCAACTAATATTTTCACCTCAAGCATTGATTGACTTATTGTTATAATCCATTTCACTTACAAAGTCTAGTGAATTATTTTATTTGGTTCAAAGTACTAAATTGTATGGAAACTTTTATAATTAATTATAAACAACACTATACTCATGGAGTCAATTATCTTGTTTTTTTCAAAGTATATATATATAATTTTACTATCTTCAAAAACAAAGTTGTAAAAATACATATTTTTCTGTTGTTAGTATATATTATGAAGTAAAAAAGATAAAGACTTTATCAACTATCCATTTAGATCATTATATTAATATGTCGGAAAAAACAGATTTTGTAGCAGTTGTTGGTGTTGGTTCAAAAAAATTTTAGTTGCCCCTGATCAAAGGGGAATGTTCGTGATCTTGCTTAAAGTTGTCTATGATGATAATAATAATGTTAGTATATATTATGAAGTAAAAAATACAAAGACTTTATCAACTATCCATTTAGATCATTACATTAATATGTCAGAAAAACAGATTTTGTAGCAGTTGTTGGTGTTGGTTCAAAAAAATTTCAGTTGCCTCTGATCAAAGGGGAACGTTCGTGATCTTCCTTAAAGGGTCTATGATAATACTTAATACTAGTGATATGAGTCATTATCCACTTCTAAAATTCTTATCTTCCCTTGAACCAACTGAAGGCCTTCTTTAGAAAGTGAGTCTGCACCTGTGTTATTTTCTCTATAAATGTGTATGCAAGGAAAATCATTAGAGATAGAAATAATGTGAGAAACTTCAATCATCAGTGGTTCTAGGTGTGTTTTTCTACATCTTTGCCCCCTTTGATCCAATTAATCACTAGCATAGAGTCACCATAAAATTGAATGAACTGGAAAAAAAAATCTATGGCAAAGCCAAGAAGGTTTTTAAGAGAGGATTTCTGCAAAATTATTAGTTCTTGATCCAAAACCCATAGAAAAATTATAATAGTGTGAATCCAAGATGTAAATATCAATCCCCCACCACATCTGGTTTAGTTGTGAAGCTCCATCAAAGAAATCCCACGGGATGGCCTCGTTTATTTGTGGGTCCCTCATTGCATGAATGGGGTGGGGTGGGGTGTCTTTCACCTAAGGATAAAATGAAAGAATATTGATGTTGTTAATTGAAACAACCTCTGGACACAAGAAACATTCTTGAAAGATAACCTTACTCTGGGAAATCCAAAGGACCCAATTGATAATCAAGGGGAGAGCATGATACAACCCATTGATTGGCGTGGAAATCCATCGTTGATAAGGGTTCTCAATAGATTCACCTTGTCACGAAAAAATAACACACAAAAACCTATAGGCCTCAACCCACACCTGTTTCGTAAACATACAATGCATAAACATATGGGCCTGAGATTCTGAGTTGTTCTTGCATAAAACACACCATTGAGGGCCTTCAAAACACCATCTTTGTAATTTATCCCAGGTCGGTGCTTTGTTTTCTAGAATACACTGTTGAAGAGTACAATCTCTCATGTCTTCTAACTGTCTCTTATCTGTCAGTTAGGAATTAGTTGCATTTATTATGCTCTAACTAGCTCGAGTTCATGCTTATCTATTTTTAGCTAATTAGTTGATTCAGTTATAGTTAAGGTTGTACGTTGTAATATATTTATTTATTGTTAATATGGAGAAGGGCATTAGTCTCCCCTGTTGTTTTCCGAATTTGACCTCTGCTCATGAATTTTTTCATACACCACATGAACAATCTCGACTTAGTTGGACACTTCATTTTCCATAATCGTTTCCACCACCAAATCACATACTTGTTGAAAAGCTCCTCATTTAGACACACATATCCCAAATTTGGAGTGTAGTTGCCTGCTTTATCATGATCCCATATAAAATCATCTTCTCGATCAATTAGTCAAATATGGGAGATCTTCAGTGCATCAATGTATGCATTCCAAATAACCACTTATTCATCATTCAGATCCAAATCATAACTCGATATCCAACCTTGAGAAAAAAGAGTAGTTGCAAGGGGATTTGCAATCTGGTTGAAGTAATAATATCCATGATCATGTAACGAGTTTTGCATTTATGACAGTAAGATGTGGTTCTGTCTACTATCTTCCCAAGGATCAGCTCGGATCCACACCTTCCTCCCATTGCCAACACACCATGCTAGACTATCCCCAATAAGATTGAAAGATCGAATAATTTCTTTGCATAAAACAAAAGCACTGGTGTGGCTCTTGGATGGAGAACAAACCTAGTACAAAAGCGAATTTGGAGAAATATATTTTTATTTTGTGACTAAAGTCCATAGGATGGTCATTTTTAACATCCTCCATACACATTTGGTCGCCAACACCTTGAACAAATGAAAAATATTTTTCAGTCCCCAACCACCCAATGCCTTTGGGACCACAATTATTTCCTAGCACACCCATGAAATTACAAAATGATCCTTATTTCCCCGCTAAAGGAAACAAAAGAAAAGACATCGAACACAATCCAATATGCCCTTTGGAATCCAAGAGAGGGACATCCAGTAAATAGGGATGGCCTCCATAACCGTTTACGAACACTAGACATCCTGATCTGGATAACCACTTATGGCTCCAATCTTGTAGCCTCTTTTCCAATTTGACTATGAGCCACTGCCAATCCTTCTTTTGATATTTATAATGTTTCAGGAAGAAACCCAAATATTTGATTCTAGCCTCAAAATATGTCTAAGGAAAGGAAAAGAGTGATTGATAATGGTGGATCTCATCTTCATTCATATTGTAACATGGAAATGATGACTTTATCTCATTGATTTGTATACCGGTGGCATAAGAAAACATATTAAAATATTCTACCAATTTGTCAGCATCTCTGAAGGATCCATCATAGAAGATGAGAATGTAATCAACAAATAGTAAATGGGAGATGTACAACACCTGAGAAATCATGATTCCTTTGAAATTTCCATTCGATTTTTCACTTACAATAGTTTGGTTGAGCCCTTCGTCAACTAGAATGAAAATGAGTGGGGAAAGAAGACACACTTGATGCAAGCCTTTCTCCACATGAAAAAACTGAGAGGGTGAACCATTGATTAAAACAACAAAAGAAACCGAAGTGATACAAATCATTACCCAATTGATAACATGAACTTCATAACCAAGGTGGGTAAGCATGAGCTGAAGGTACAACCAGTTTACCCAATCATATGCTTTTGATAAGTCGATCTTGTTGATTGGACCTTTAGAATTTATGGATTTGAGACTGTGAAAAACTTCTTGAGCCACACCAATTTCCTCATGGATTTTCTTTCCTTCGAGGAACCCAAATTATTCTTCATTCCTAGTTCTTGAAAGGACTTATTTTAGCATTCTAGCAATGATTTTATAGATTCTGTTGCAAAGGGATATAGGCCCGAAATCCTCAAAAGAGGCAGGATCATCTGTTTTTGGAATTAGAGCAATAAAATTCATGTTGAAGGAATTCAGAATCCTGTCAATCACCCTTGCTTATTCCTCAACCCCTAGAAGAATGGCACCCACAACCTCATAGGCGTCAAGAAAGAATTTGACAAGCCATCCATCTGGTCCTAGGATTTTATCTTTCTTAAAGTGGTGCAAGATATCATGGAGCTCCTCAACATTCATCGCCACCATCATATCCTGATTGTCCTCATCGAAAAATTTTGGAAAGAATTGATATATCCTTAAAATATCCACAATTGAAGGTCTCTCTTGAGCTTTGAAGAGGGTTTGGAAGTGTTATTTCCCAAGTGGGGCTAAGCATTCAAAGGAGTTAATGAGTTGACCCCATGAGTCTTTCAAGCTCCATATTGTGTTGTGAATTCTTCTCCCCTTGGCTTAAACTTGAGTTTTTTTTGTATTTTCATCCCCACTTTTGAGCCAGATTGCCTTGATTTTAAGCCTTCGAGCTTCCTCTTGGTCTAATATAAAATTTTTGTGCTTGTTCTCATTCTCTAGCATGGCTTATTTTGTGTCATTGGTTAGGAATCCACCTCCTTCAGAAACATAAATATCTTGTAAATACTCTTTGACATCCTTCAAGGATCGAGCATCCTTGACTTTCATCTGATTAGCCCATCTGATGGTGGCATGCTTCAGCTTATTAATATTTTTTTTTAAACATGAGACGTTGTGGAATGGAATATTTCTGGATCAAAAGGGGTCCAAGAGTCTCCAAGAAGTGATTGAAACTCCTCCTCCTTAAACCATATTGAATTAAATTTGAAGGGGATAGAGGGTTTCTGCCTTCTACCTTCCATCTCTAGAACCACTGGTAAATGATCTGAATCCTCATCACTACTAACCCATTGTCTAAGGTTTATAATTGACTTATGTCTATTCCCATATACAAAACTTCTTCTGTAAATGCGCATATGACGAATTTCTTTTGTAAATGCGCATATATAGAATCACATTGTATATGCACATTTACGGAAGTGCTTCCATAAAAGTGCATTTACGGAAACCGACTTCTGCATATGCTCATGTACAAAAGTTGAATTTCGTATATGCGCATATACGATGTTATCACCTTATAAATTTTACATCGATTTATGGGTGATTTTGTAGTTTCAGAGCTTAAAATGTTAAAGTGCTGTTGGCATTGAATACATTGTTTATCAGATCGAAATCTTAGTTTCATTTGGAAAAAAATTATAATTTTGTATCGCTTATGTTTTCGGGATTTCTAAAATTAAGCGCCAAGCCATGGAGGAGGATTCCATAATGAAATCTATGATTTCACTACACCTCAAAATATAAGAGATGCATCGGCGTATAAAAATAGAAAAAGGAGCACCTTTTCTTGTCAATATGGGATATCCCCTCTACATATAAAACAAAGACACAATGGTGTCAGTGCTATGTCTGTGTGTTGAGAGGGGTTTCAATATATGCAGCGTCGAACTCAGGTGTAAAAAGAACAACGCAACGCCCACAGGTGTTGAGGAAAAGTAACAAAGTGCTCACAAACCGCTCAGGAATTGAGATTGCATGTTGATCAATGTTTCTTCTGGAATTTTCTAGATATGTGTTAAATTTTTGTATGGAATGTGCTTCGTGTGACTATTTCAAGAATGGAGAAACGTGTTATTCAAACCTTAATATACCAAGTTCTCACTCCAAAATCCTCGAGTGTCTAAGGAGATCACAGGTGCCGATAAGTTTCCAATTGTTTCGATGAATATTTCTTATGCTTGAAAAAATTCCAAGCACGTTGAGTTGTTATAGAAGGGACCTCGTATCTGTTCATTGGTGGTTTAAATGCAAAGGCGCCAATAATGATCAAAACCCCAATCAACGAGAAGTGAAATGAAACCACCAAACAACATGTATCTAAATGTTGAGAACTGAGCGCCAAATGTATAAGAAAGGAAACCTACAGAAAACACCATCTAAGAAGCATATTGAGTGTGAGGAAACCTAATTCTTCACTAAACACCTTTTTGAGAGGAACAAAGCTAAAATAATGCAATCTAATGCATCAAAACTAAGCATCAATATTCTCATAAATGGATGTAGTATGGAAGTTAAAGAGAATGCCGGTGCAACTCTTTTTATCTTTTTCTTTGTTCATGAATGTAATAAATTAATTGGAGAAACGCCAGAAGTCATTTTCGCCTTGGAAAATCTTCTTCTGGACATAACTGTCAGAGGATGGTTGTTGGGTGCATTTTTTCCTTGGTGGATTTGAGTCTGAAGTTTTGGGAGCACAATGTTTCAGCACATAAGTGTAGTAGAGAAGGATGTACAGTGTTTTGTTGTTGCTACTAGCGGATCAGTGCAAACTCCCGTGAACAACATTTTATATGAGGTACTTGGAACCTGTAATGCTTGCAGTTAAGTCTGCAATGTGGAAGTTTGCTGGAACTTGTATCCTTCAGTGGATGCTTCATCTTTTATGTTGTTCATTTTCCATTAAATAATTTTGTAGGAAGTCTTGATGGCACCCTTAGAATTATTTACAAAGATCATACAACAGATTAGAATTGAAAAAGAACCCTTGTTGCGCAACCTGTTGCACATTTCCTGTAGGTTTTTGTTGTTCAGCGACCTTGCTGCGCAACTGTGACAGAGCAGCTAGAACGCCTCTAGATCAGCCTGTATGAGTCAGCAAGACATGCCATCTCATATGCAACAAATGTCAAGGTGAAAAAACATCAGGATATGGATTCGAAGATCTCATTTGTTTAGTTTCCATGATGTAATTAATGAGTCAATTTTGACTCCTTCTTTTCAGTTCATATTTTATTGCCAGAATATTTTGTAACTGTATATTAACTTAGATAGGGAGTTGAAATTGAATTTTGGAGGATAGAAGATGTATTTTCTATTTATTTTGTGATCATTCATGAACTCAGGGTGGGCGAGTGTGTGAGGAATAGATTATTGTGTGCATGTTGTAGAAATTATTTTATGAGATTAATGCAAATTTGTGGACCATAAGTTCCTGGAATTTTACTCCAGAGATTCATATGATTGTGCCTCTTTATGCTTGACATATTTTCCACATTTAAATATCAAGAAGGAGATGATGTTGTTCTTCATTTGATTAAATTTCACATGCACATACGTAAGCTAGCGGTTGAATTTCATGAGGACTGTTTGATGAAGATGTTTATGGTAACTTTATAAAAAAATGCTCGATCTTGGTATGAAGGATTGCCATCTTCTAGTCTATATAAGGAAGTTGGCTTCCGTATATGCGCATATACGGAAATCAACTTCCATAAATGCATAGAAATGTTTCTGCATATGCAGATACATGAAAGTGGCCTTTCGTGTATGCACATATATATAAGCCTACTTCCATAAATGTGCATTTACAGGAAGCCTACTTTTGTAAATGTGTATATACAAAAATGCTTCCATAAATGTGCATTCACAGAAGTAGGATTTTGTCTATGCACATACAAGAAAGTCGACTTCTGTATATTTGCATATGGCACATTTATAGAAGTCGGCTTCTGTATATGTGCATATACAAAAGTTAGCTTCTGTATATATGCATATACAAAAGTTGCACATACGGAAGTGGACTTTCATAAATGTGCATATACAGAAGCCACCTTTAGTATATGCGCATATACAAACGTTGTGCATATGGAAGCTTACTTCCATATATGTGCATATATGGAAGCCAACTTTTGAATATACGCATATATGGAAGTTGACTTCCATAAATGGGCATTTACGAAAGAACGATTTCGCAAATGTGCATATACAAAATTTTGCTTCCATATATATGCATATACAAAAGATAACTTCTGTAAATGCGCATATTTGGAAGTTGGTTTCCATATATGAGAATATACAGAATCGCTTCCATATATGCTCATATACGGAAGCTTGCATTTACGAAAGTTGACTTCAATATATGCGTATATATGGAAGAAAACTTCTGTATATGCACATTTACGAAATCCTTCTTACATATATGCACATATACGGAAGCTGACTTCGGCTTATGTATATGCGCATATATAGAAGTTGGAGTCAGTTTCCTTATATGTGCATTTATAGAAGTGTTTTCTTAAATGTGCATATACATAAGTGCTAACGTAAATGTGCATATACAGAAGCCAAATTTTGTATATGCGCATATATGGAAGACGAATTTCGTATATGTACATATATGGAAATGGGATTCCATATATGCACATATATGGAGGTTGGCTTCTGTATAAGAGATGTGCATATACAAAAGTCAAATTCTGTATATACCGATATATAGAAGCCCATATTCATATTTATATTCATATTTATTAGTTTCATAACCATTCCAAAACTAAGGGGTTGTATAATGTTTTTTATTTATATGTTGTTACAAATGAGTGTGTAACAACCCCGTCGTTACGACAACAAAAGTGACATACAAGAGGTAATATTTTTTTTTTGCGTTAGGAATTATATATCACAATTAATAACAACATCATTAATAACAACATCATTGACACATCATCCAATATATTAATGAAACAATAGTAACACATTATCAATCATTCACAGCATAAATCTGACACATTATTTCCATGAATAACGATAAACATATCGAAGCATTAACACAAATAAATAGCAGCCCATAATCATTGCATTCATACATATAAATAATGACTCGTAAACAATATGAATCATAAAGTGCTCAACTCCTCTCATCAGGATAATCATCAGATAACACCATGATCACATGACATAACATACGCTAACTTAAGGAACATAAATATTAAGAATTTATTAAATTTATTCAATGTAATAATTTAATACAATGTAAGAACTTGAATAAGAATTTAATACAATGAATAAATTGAACAAGAAATGAATTGAATACTTACATTGAATGAGAATTTATTATAATTTACATCGAATAGGAATTTATCAATAGGATTAACCATAAAAATGTTACTATAAAAAGATGAGGTTCATTACTCATACGATTGTGTCACTCAACTTGTATGACTAAGTTTTATTGCAAAGGTAATGATGCAACAACTCACACCTTATACCACACCAATAAAGGAAGACAATCACAGACTCAGTCCAAGTCGCTCCTTCCACACAATTTTGGCGAACTTAAATACAACCGAAATCAATGCAAGCAAATTGCTGAGTGAAAGGAAACTGAGGGTGGAACAATGAATAAATTGAATAAGAAATGAATTGAATACTTACATTGAATGAGAATTTATTATAATTTACATCGATTAGGAATTTATCAATAGGATTAACCATAAAAATGTTACTATAAAAAGATGAAGTTCATTACTCATAGGATTGTGTCACTCAACTTGTATGACTAAGTTTTATTGCAAAGGTAATGATGCAACAACTCACACCTTATACCACACCAATAAAGGAAGACAATCACAGACTCAGTCCAAGTCGCTCCTTCCACACAATTTTGGTGAACTTAAATACAACCGAAATCAATGCAAGCAAATTGTTGAGTGAAAAGAAACAGAGGGTGGAATTTCTAGCGATCTCCTAGCAGATCGCCGAGCATTAAAAACATTGGGAAATATAACACTGAGCGGTAAAAAGAAATATGATCATAGGGATCTGGGCATAAGCTTAGGTCTAAGTGTAAAACTGAGCGTGAAACCTATAATTCTAAGTGTAAAAACTGAGTGCCATTTGAAGGATTGTGCATAAGGATATGAGTGCAATATAAATGATGTATGAGCATAAAAACACACAGTTATTGCCCCTAAATCTCAGAGGATACTGAAGGGATGATATGCAGCAAAAATGAAGTAAGAGGTGGGGCGACGGTGAAGGAAATCGTTGGGAGAGGGTTTAGTTATAACAATCCACACCTAGGGTAGCTAAAAACATGGCATCAACTCTCCTGGAGACACACGACCAAGAAACAACAAACAAGCATGATGAATAAGCACAATCCAAGAGTGATAGCCAACTGATGGGATCTTTGTGGGATAAGATTTGGCCCTTGAGAAGAAAAATAAATATGCTGAGCACAAGGAAATTTGCATGAAGGTCAAAGGGTAAGCGCATAAAGAAATACCGGTTGCTGAGGTTAAAACACATGAAAATTTTTAGTTTATTGAGGTTAAAATAAATGCAAGGGAATGGATAAGTCCTCTGAGATAAAAGCACAAAAAATGGGGCCTGTGTGTTGCACACACACTGGTCTTGGTGTTGAGTGAAGGCACTGGGTGGAGGCACTCATGCCTAGCCATTTTTAAATAAAACACAGAGCTTAAATTCGAAGGGAAATCTCATGCCCAAAGAAAATGCAGATAAATCGTGCTACAACCAAGTGATGGGTAAGGGTAGAGGCATAGTTCCATTACCTCCCCAAAATACAGAAAATAAACTTTCTAAGGCTGAGGGATAAAAGTAATTTGTGGAGCATATGAGGAACCGATTGCTGAGAAAAAGAAAGGTAAGAATTGTTGAGGGTTGAAGAATTTGCTGAGTAAAATAAGGTAAACAAAATCACAGGGTAAACAGTGGTAAAATCTTTGGGTAATAACCAAGTAAAATCACATACTAGATAGTCAACTCAGAATATTTTAATAGGGAGAATTTAGAGGGAGAAGTTGGACGATTTAAAAACACAGAGAACAAGGGTTTTCCCGACAAGTGACTACCTCAGGCAGAGGAAAAATTAATGAAATCTCAATCCAGAATCAATAAATCAGGAATTACCCCAAATCTATATACAAGAAACACTTAAAACATTGCGACATCAAATAAAAATACAACAAACTTAATTTATTGGATTTACAAATTCAGTGAGGAGTACCGTAACCGAAGGTGAAGAAGTCGAAGATGTTTTGTTGTGCTTGCACTTCATCCAACTCCTCACTTGCTAATCGTGAAGACCTCATTGGTACTTCCCAACTAATGCTAGGGGTATTCTTCTTCCCCCTTAGCCCCCCGAGCCACAAAGGGGCCACACAAACACAACCAGAGACAAAATCTAGCTCCCAACGCACCTTGCAAGGTCGAGCTACCACTCTGTTCCTCGAGCTAGGTATCCCAACTCCCACAAGAAAAATCAGTCAAAGAAATTATGGCAGAATAAGCTTACGCATACCGGTCGTGATCCATTCCTCTTCCCTGCCATTACTTTTATAGAGTTCTTCTTAGTGACCACTTGTCATTTGCACGTTTAATTCATTTTATTAAAAATTAATTAGGAAAAACTCTCCCCCCATACACTTGTCACCCAATCCCTTAGTTGCACCAGAAATTCATTTATTTAATTTAATTTAATGTCAATTTCACTTACCCATCCTAAAAGAACTCCTTGTTGTCCCTTTATTCCCTCTATTTCCATTTAATGACTGACACCTTTCTAAAACTTAGTTGTGTTTTATTTAGGAAAGTTCCTTAGTTAGACTAGACTAGATTCACTTCTATGTTTCCCATCATTTTTACATTTATTTCCCTTCTTTTCTAAGTTCCAATTTGGCATGTATTGCACATAATAAATAATCAACTCTTTAAATGAAATATTTCTCTTTTTAATTCTCAGCTTGATTTTTTCTTCATCCCCCTTTTATTAATTGATCATTTAGTTTTTAGTCTTCTTTCCCTATTTAGACGTAGGTTTAATTTTCAATTAGGCTTAGAATTTTTAAGGGAATTTTATAATTAATAAAAAATACTCAATTAACATTTATTTTAAGGCTGACAACGAGCGACTAGAGCCTACAGAGCAAGATAGGGTTTGACAGTCACAGACACATAAGAGCACAACATGGTTACCAAAGGGGGCTGTAATGGAACCCCCTCATATAAGCAGGTAGTTGTGGACAGGGGGAAAGGACTACGAGGCGGAGGTTTCAAGGAACTAGTTACGAGCACCTCGATTTCAGGACCGAAAAAGAATCAGGAAAGCAACTCGGAAAAAGGGATCGCATGGGGGAAGAAGCCAGAGAAACCCAGAATGCAGTGCAAGAACCAGAGAACCCCAATGGGGTGGAAGGGCACAACCCTTGTAAACTTAAAACAACACTGATACCCAAGGTAATACTGGAATACCCACAAAAAAAACTCTTACGGGACTAGATGAAGATGCATGCACTAATATGCAAGTTTATGGGTATGTGGCCCACAGAAAGAACGTTTTGCAACTCGATAAAATATCATTGGAATCCAAGCAGAGAAGTGGAATTCCACCTGGGTTTGAAAGGCTTCTTCACAATAGTATTCATGAATTTGGAGGACAGGGATAAAGTCTTTGAGTGGGTGTCATACTTCCACACCTCATAAGGACTATACATGCGTCCACGGAAGAAAAAATTCTCCCCGGAGAAAGAAACCTTCAAGAATATACCTGTCTCGCTGCAGGTTTACTCTCTGCTACTAGACTGTTGGCTACCCTCTACCTTTGAAGCAATCGGGAACAAACTTGGAAAATATGTGAAGACATAGGAAGAAACGCTAAAAGGGATATATACCTCCTACGCAAGGATCTACATAGATATGGATGTTTCGAGGGCACTCCCAGAAGCCATAAGCCTGGAATTCAGGGATGAGGAATGGATACAAAGAATCGATTATGATCAGATCCCATTCAGATGCGGAATATACCATGAACATGGAAACCTATTTAGAGAATTCCCTCTCAATAAAAAACAAGAAGCGGAAAAAACCAAAATACAGTAGGATGAGGAAGTGTAGCACCCGTCCATAGGATGCTAAGCAATTAACTATTTATTTAAATACTTACACATTAACAACTTTGTTTTAACACTATTTCATTGATTTTTATTTACACATTTCTTCTACATCTTCTCAATGATAAATCTAATAACATGATGAAATAAGTAGTAGGCTAACTTTAATATTTAAGAACTTAAAACATAAGTATACCCAAAATATGAATAACAAAAATATCATTGAAAAATACCTCCTCCTTAGTTTGTAGAAGCTCATCAGTTGTAATGTAGTCCTGGGCGCTTCCAAGTATTCTTTTCCCGCTTGCCTAGAGTGAAACAACAGAATCCTCCCTGCCAACTAGGAGCCTAGCCGGCTTCCTAGCTCCAAGAAACCTTTCGGTTTCTTGGCCCTCCGTGCCTGTGACTCCAAGAACAGCAAAGCACAAATGCTCAAAGAAAACTATCACAAGAACTATATCTTCCAAGAATTTCACAACCTCTCATCATACTCAAACCTCTCCATCCCTTCCTCTCTACTTCTTCTCCCTATTTATCAAGTTTTCATACACACTTCCCCAAGTCTCCTCAACCCCCTCATCATTATCCATCAACCTCCCTTATCTAGATATTTTGGGAAAATATTAAAATAAAACTAAATATAAATGACTTGCATTAAACAACAATAAAT